>JAQIUQ010005593.1:20000-23741 GCA_030378365.1 Hybognathus amarus | reverse complement strand
ACAGGCAAGTGACAGTTAATGCATTCTAAATCATTACATCTTAGAGACATCTTCTAAACATCTATTTGACATCTGCAGGAAACGTCCTATAGACGTCTTGCAGATGAGCAAACACTCTTAAAAATACGTCTTCCAGATGTAAATAGGACATCAAACAGCCTTGTGCTATCTGGGAAGCAACAGCGGGTTTGGACCCACTGCCGCCAGTAAGCTGCTGGTGGGCTCTTCCCATGCTCAAAGACAAGGAGTTTGACGCCGTCAGCTTCATGGATAAAATTATTTAATGTATCTTCAGTGTGTAGTATTAGCCAATCAGGTGTCTTGACACGAATCACGCGATTACGATTCAGCCTACACAGCACAAAAACAAAGAAACAAAAAAACACTTAGTCTAACAAAACTGCTAGTAATATCATGTTAGTCTATATCAATATCAGCCCTATAGCAATATTATTAGTTAGCAATGTCTCAAAAGAGAATTTTGGATTTTTTTTTTCAATCCAACCCCAAAAACCCTAGGCCGAAGGGCTTACAACCCCTACGCCCGAGCAGGACAAGTTAGTTTCTGTCGTTCCTGGTGCTAGCCGACGCCAGGCTGCTGGTGACATAATGCTAGCATTTTATATTTAAAAATTCTCAGTCTGCCCCCGACAAGAGCGAGACTGCTGCAGCAGGGACATCATCACCTTTACCATCTGAGCAATCTGAGCTGGATGATGACATCACTGTTTTCTGCAGAGCTGCTTAATAATGCAAATAGAAAAAACTCTTTTTATAATTGATATACTTTATACAGTTATTTAACAGAATGGAATCAACACTGCTGAATTCAGCTCAATAATGACACTATTTTCTCTTTTAGAGCAGCTTTACAGCCAAATGTAACTCTCCCTGTAAAGCTGTCTGAAACAGTCATAGGGCTGTATTTAATGGTGACTTGACATGTGCGAAAGAAATTAAGAAGGAGAGTTTGTGTGTGAAAAGAGAATTATGTTTTTCTTTTAATCATATATAATAAACATAATTTACTAATTATTTTGTAAAAAAATTGTGTTGTTGTTAAAAGTTGATTAAGTGTATTTTGTTTTCATTGTTAAATAATGTTTATATTAAAGTGTATTTGTTAATTTTATAATAATAACAACCCTTTTTTAAATGGGTTCAATTTGTGTGCCACATCTGGGCCGGGGACCCATCCGGCTCTCAGCCAGAACCGTCTTACAGTGGTGTGGCCAAACCTGGGCCATTTCAATAAATAAGAGTCATTTTACAGTGCCAGGGCCAGACCTGGGCCATTTCAATAAATAAGAGTCATTTTACAGTGCCTGGGCCAGACCTGGGCCATTTCAATAAATAAGAGTCATTTTACAGTGCCAGGGCCAGACCTGGGCCATTTCAATAAATAAGAGTCATTTTACAGTGCCTGGGCCAGACCTGGGCCATTTCAGTAAATAAGTGGCATTTTACAGTGCCTGGGCCAGACCTGGGCCATTTCAATAAATAAGAGTCATTTTAGAGTGCCTGGGCCAGACCTGGGCCATTTCAATAAATAAGAGTCATTTTACAGTGCCTGGGGCCAGACCTGGGCCATTTCAATAAATAAGAGTCATTTTACAGTGCCTGGGCCAGACCTGGGCCATATCAATAAATAAGAGTCATTTTACAGTGCCTGGACCAGACCTGGGCCATATCAATAAATAAGAGTCATTTTACAGTGCCTGGACCAGACCTAAGCCATTTCAATAAATAAGAGTCATTTTACAGTGCCTGGACCAGACCTGGGCCATTTCAATAAATAAGAGTCATTTTACAGTGCCTGGGCCAGACCTGGGCCATTTCAATAAATAAGAGTCATTTTACAGTGCCTGGGCCAGACCTGGGCCATATCAATAAATAAGAGTCATTTTACAGTGCCTGGGCCAGACCTGGGCCTTATCAATAAATAAGAGTCATTTTACAGTGCCTGGGCCAGACCTGGGCCATTTCAGTAAATAAGTGGCATTTTACAGTGCCTGGGCCAGACCTGGGCCATATCAATAAATAGAGTCATTTTACAGTGCCTGGGCCAGACCTGGGCCATTTCAATAAATAAGAGTCATTTTACAGTGCCTGGGCCAGACCTGGGCCATATCAATAAATAAGAGTCATTTTACAGTGCCTGGGCCAGACCTGGGCCATTTCAATAAATAAGAGTCATTTTACAGTGCCTGGGCCAGACCTGGGCCATTTCAATAAATAAGAGTCATTTTACAGTGCCTGGGCCAGACCTGGGCCATTTCAATAAATAAGAGTCATTTTACAGTGCCTGGGCCAGACCTGGGCCTTATCAATAAATAAGAGTCATTTTACAGTGCCTGGGCCAGACCTGGGCCATATCAATAAATAAGAGTCATTTTAGAGTGCCTGGGCCAGACCTGGGCCATATCAATAAATAAGAGTCATTTTACAGTGCCTGGGCCAGACCTGGGCCATTTCAATAAATAAGAGTCATTTTACAGTGCCTGGGCCAGACCTGGGCCATATCAATAAATAAGAGTCATTTTACAGTGCCTGGGCCAGACCTGGGCCATTTCAATGAAATAAGAGTCATTTTAGAGTGCCTGGGCCAGACCTGGGCCTTATCAATAAATAAGAGTCATTTTACAGTGCCTGGGCCAGACCTGGGCCATATCAATAAATAAGAGTCATTTTACAGTGCCTGGGCCAGACCTGGGCCATTTCAATAAATAAGAGTCATTTTAGAGTGCCTGGGCCAGACCTGGGCCTTATCAATAAATAAGAGTCATTTTAGAGTGCCTGGGCCAGACCTGGGCCTTATCAATAAATAAGAGTCATTTTAGAGTGCCTGGGCCAGACCTGGGCCTTATCAATAAATAAGAGTCATTTTACAGTGCCTGGGCCAGACCTGGGCCATATCAATAAATAAGAGTCATTTTACAGTGCCTGGGCCAGACCTGGGCCATTTCAATAAATAAGAGTCATTTTACAGTGCCTGGGCCAGACCTGGGCCTTATCAATAAATAAGAGTCATTTTACAGTGCCTGGGCCAGACCTGGGCCATTTCAATAAATAAGAGTCATTTTACAGTGCCTGGGCCAGACCTGGGCCATTTCAATAAATAAGAGTCATTTTACAGTGCCTGGGCCAGACCTGGGCCTTATCAATAAATAAGAGTCATTTTACAGTGCCTGGGCCAGACCTGGGCCATATCAATAAATAAGAGTCATTTTACAGTGCCTGGGCCAGACCTGGGCCATTTCAATAAATAAGAGTCATTTTACAGTGCCTGGGCCAGACCTGGGCCTTATCAATAAATAAGAGTCATTTTACAGTGCCTGGGCCAGACCTGGGCCATATCAATAAATAAGAGTCATTTTACAGTGCCTGGGCCAGACCTGGGCCATATCAATAAATAAGAGTCATTTTACAGTGCCTGGGCCAGACCTGGGCCATATCAATAAATAAGAGTCATTTTACAGTGCCTGGGCCAGACCTGGGCCATATCAATAAATAAGAGTCATTTTACAGTGCCTGGGCCAGACCTGGGCCATTTCAGTAAATAAGAGTCATTTTACAGTGCCTGGGCCAGACCTGGGCCATATCAATAAATAAGAGTCATTTTACAGTGCCTGGGCCAGACCTGGGCCATATCAATAAATAAGAGTCATTTTACAGTGCCTGGGCCAGACCTGGGCCATTTCAATAAATAAGAGTCATTTTACAGTGCCTGTGCCAGACCTG
>JAQIUQ010005593.1:0-15000 GCA_030378365.1 Hybognathus amarus | reverse complement strand
CAATTTGCCTAACATAAAATCATTGCAAATAGTCCCTGTGTTGGATTTCCCATGTAGACCGAACCCCTCCTGTCCTCTTTATCCATTGCTGATGTTTTGCTCCACTCAATTGCTTATGCGATGTGCATTAATGGCCGACGTGTAGTTGCACAATATTCATGGCGCCTCAATACCACAAGCAATCATGCAGTCAAACTTCTTCTAAGAACATGTAAGAACATACAATCTGATCTGAACATTATTACCTACGACATAAACCACCAGACCTTGATATCAAACGCTCAAATATGCCTAGACCTTCTAAAAGTAAACCAGACGCCTCTGACTCAGCAGCTGCTGAAGATTGCGGGGCTCTAACTTTGGCGTCCATCGCCAAACTTCTCGAAGAAAACCGAGAAGCATTAACAGTGGACTTTAAAGAAACGCTTGCAAAGCTTGAGCATAAACTGGATCGAATTCATGATACTGTTGCAGCGCATTCAGCGACGATTCGCGAACTCGAGAAAAATGCAACACTACAAGATTCGCGCTTAGCAACACTGGAAGCAAACTGTGTTAAATTAAGTGACAGCAATACCAAGCTACTGGCGAAAGTAAGTGACTTGGAATCCCGGCATCGTCGACAGCATATCAGGGTGGTTGGCCTACCTGAATCCATTGAATTACAGCAACAGCCGACGGTCTTTTACTCCAAAATGCTGGCCGAGGTGTTTGGACATATCCTGGATTCCCCGCCCGAGTGCGAATGGGCTTATCGAACTCCATCTGCCAAACCACAATCAGGTCAGAGACCGCGGTCGGTCATTATCCGCCTCCACAAGTACCTCGTAAAGGAGAAAATTATTCGCGAAGCTCGGGGCCAAAAGAGGCCAGTTGAAGTTCCAATCTCATCCCATCTCAATCTACGAGGATTATCCACCCGAAATTGTGGCGCAACGGAAGGAATATAGCGAGGTGATGTCGGAGCTGTATAAACGCGGACTAAGACCAACGCTTCTATTCCCTGCCAAACTTTTTATCAAACCTAAGGAGGGAGGTAGGATGTATTTTTCTTCGGTTTCAGAAGCAAAGCAATATGTTAAAACATTCCCTTAAACTGGCTGGCTGGTGAACTGTGTGGTTATTTGAATAAGCTGCATACCCAGAGATTGACTAATTAACTATACTCATAAATGTGGGTGTTGAGATAGCCATCAAATGGTACAAATGTCTCAGTTTGTGCCCTACACAAATTTGTTTGTAGTTGTGTGTGTGTATATGTGTGGGTGTAAATGGAACACAATACAAAAGCGAGTGCATCTAGACAATTGTATATGTATTTCTTTTGATTTTCTGTTGTATTTAGGATTGAATGTTTTGTGTATATGCTTTATCATGGACGTTGTATGTAGGACTGGGTCTATCGCTTTTGGATGGGTTTGGATGAATTAGATGAACTTGATGGGGAGGTTCGGCACTGCAGTGACATTGGTGCATATGTCACTTGCAAGCAATATGACCTAGAAAATCTTAAATACCTAAGTATGAATAATAACTTTTCAGTGGTCCATATCAATATCAGAAGTCTAGCTAAACATTATGATCAATTAGTGTCAATGCTATCTGCATCAGGTTGTAGTTTTGATGTAATTGCTTGCAGCGAAACCTGGTTAAATGATAGGTCATACTGTGATTCTTTTAACCTTAAGGGCTATCAATTTTATTACAAGAACAGATTAGGTAGAATGGGTGGAGGTGTGTGTCTTTATGTTAAATCAAGATTCCAGGCCAATGTCTGTGACAGTTTGGCCTTTGATGATGAACAAACAGATTCATTGTTTCTCGAGATAAGTATTAATGCAACCAGTAACCTTATCGTTGGCATAGTGTATCGCCCCCCTGATGTGAACCCTATTACTTTTATTAGTAAAATGGAGGAAACCCTTTTTGATGTCAACAGGAAAAATCACAAGTGTATAATCCTTGGGGATTTTAATATTGACATCTCTAGGGATGGTCCCATTAAAAATGATTTCATGAACTCCCTTCACTCCTCCTCCTTTATACCAACCATAAATAGATACACTAGAGAAACTCATTCTTCCAAGTCTATCATTGATAATATTATTACAAACATCCAAAATTCGAGGTTGGAGTCAGGTGTGGTCGTGACTGATATAACTGATCACTACCCAATTGTGCTATCTTTAAACCTGGCATCCAAACCTCCATTTAACTGCCGTAAGATAAAGGTTAGAGTCCTGAATGAAAGAACGCTACAGCAGCTCCGTGATAACTTGGAGAGGAAGGTTTGGACTAGTGTGTATGAAACCCGTGATCCTGAGACTGCTTATGATAGGCTCATTCAAGAATTGACGGAGTCCATACAAAATACTATTCCAATGAAGACTATCATGTGCAGAAATGATGATCATCACTCTTGGCTTACTAAGGGGATTCTTAACTCTATCAAACGTAAAAATAAACTTTATAAGCTCTATAGAAAAAAGCCCAATGATGTCAACAAAAGCAAATATTCTAAGTTCAGAAATATACTTACCAATATCATGAGGAAGAGTAAACAAATTTACTATACTGATCATATAAATGCAGCCCAAGGTGACTCTAAAAGGACCTGGGCTGTGTTGAATAAAGTTCTTAACAGGGGCCAGAGGTCAGCTGTGCTACCCAAAAGTTCGAATGACAATTCATCTTTACTAGCTGATAGCTTTAACGATTACTTTGTTTCATTAGGTGAAGATCTAGCCAAAAAAATTAGACCTCCCAACGAATCCTCTTTTAGACACTATCTCTGTGGAAACTACATGCAATCTTTCTTCATGAAACCTACTGACAAAATTGAAATTTATAAAATTATTACAGATCTGAAGAGTACCCATACGGAAGGGGTCGATGGAATGTGTAGCAAAATTTTGATAGCTGTTGCAGATTTAATAGCACAGCCACTTACGCATTGCATTAACCTATCACTTCTATATGGTATAGTGCCAAGTATGACAAAAATAGCCAGAATTACTCCAATTTACAAATCGGGTGACAAAAACAATATGGGTAATTATCGTCCAACTTCTATCTTACCATCTCTGTCTAAGGTATTAGAGAGAGTGGTACACATTAGGTTAAGTCATTATTTGGATAAACTTCATATTCTTGTAAGATCGCAGTATGGTTTCAGGAAAGAGAACTCTACTTTTATGGCTGTTTTAGATCTTGTCGAAAAAATCAATGATTCTTTAGACCAGGGTGATTGTGGAGTTGGTGTTTTCCTTGATTTATCAAAGGCTTTTGACACCATTGATCTTAACATTCTTCTAGAGAAATTACATCATTATGGGGTTAGAGGAGTAGCACTTGACTGGTTTAAAAGTTACCTATACGGTCGGAAACAATATGTGATGATTAAAAACCATATATCTCAAATGAAAGAACTTAGATGTGGGGTTCCCCAAGGCTCAATATTGGGTCCATTACTCTTTAATATATATATAAATGATTTTGTGAATTCCTCTCAAGTATTTCAGAAGGTGATGTTTGCAGACGATACCAATTTATTTTTGTCACATAAAAACTTAATTGATTTAGAAATCAGTTTAAATGAAGAACTACAAAAAATTGTTATCTGGTTCAAGTGTAATAAATTATCCCTCAACATTAAAAAAACTAACTATATAATGTTCCAATCAAACACAAGGGCAACAGCTACAAAACAGCTTTGCCTCAATATAGATGAGGAGGACATACTACCAACCACTAATACAAAATTCTTGGGGGTTCACATTGATAAATGCCTAAATTTTAAATGCCACATTGATCACTTGATACAGAAGCTTTCAAAATATGTTGGTCTTTTTTTTAGAGTACGGCATTATCTTACCTTACCTGCTCTTCTTACCCTGTATAAAACTTTGTTCGAACCTCACATTAGTTATTGTAATGTAATCTGGTGTAATACCTACCCGAGTCATTTAAATAAATTAATAAGTCTGCAAAAAAAGATAATACGAGCTATAACGTGGTCTTGGTATAACACTCCCACAAGACCCCTCTTCCATCGTTTAGGTCTCCTTCGGCTTACTGAGTTGAATATATACCATAATGCGTGTATTATGCACCAAGTAGTTAATGCTACAAACAGCAGGCTATCTCAGCTCATCCCGATTAGTAGTCCGCTTCATGCTCATGCCACTAGAAACAAACATCTGATCATTGGTAAAACCAGAAGACTTAAAAGTGCAAATTTGAGCATCACAAGTAGAGGCCCAAAGATTTGGAATGAGCTAGATGCCCGGCTGAAGGTGTTGAAATCTGTATCCATCTTTAAGAAAACACTAAAAAGGGAACTTTTACGCTTATATCTATAACTTTGCCATTAGCCTATGTAGACTACAGTTGATTTTAAAACATTGTCCTGATTTATTTTTTGTGTGTCTTATGTTGTATTGTGTATTTTTTTTTTTTTTTTTTTTTAGGGTTATGTGATTGGTGTCTAGTCTAAGTATTTGTATGTAATGTGTTACTTACTTTAATGTCTCAGGCTCCCTATTATAAGCTTTAAATAGCTTCTCTGGGAGACCTGATTCACACATGACTATATGTGCTCATTGGTTTGTGCCATTTGTATTGATTTTATGTGTGGATAAATAAATAAATAAATATAAAATAAAATCAAATATAAAACACTGTCATGTGTAAAGCGAGAGACTTCATTAAATACTTAGCACACTAACTTGTTTATTGTGCTGTGAGCACAAGCTTCTCTCCAAAGTCTGAGAAGCCTGATGTCATGTTTGGAACCTCCATAAACACTAACCACAGGTCTTGTACTCCACAAAGATGCATTTCTGATATCCTAATTGACATTAAAAGACAAGATGTGAGAGTAGAGGTAGGCTCAAAGGTTATAAGCAAATGTTCTCAGCGAACTAGATCGTTTGGCAACACCCAAAAAATGGCACAAGGAAGGACTGTTTATGGGGGAAGCACTGTCCTATTATTTGACATGTACTGTATAGGGTAATAGTAATTGTAGGTATTGTTGTAAGTTATTTTGGTCTCTATGGGTCGCAGATCCTGTCTAAAAATATAAGGCTATGCGATTTGCAAACACAATATTGCTAAGCCAAGTCTACTCTCTTTTTTAAACATAAAGTTAATGTGTACCAATATCACTGCAGTCACAGTTTCTCTGAATCGCGCTGGCTCGATAAAGTTCTGAATATGGAGTTTAATCACTATATGTCCGGTTGCTATGCCCAAATGATAGACAATTCACACATTTTCTAACTTTATTACTCATTATTATTCCCAATGCCTGAATCGGCTGAATTCCCTACCCTCCTCTTTTTTTCTTCTTCTTCTTCCGTATACGTGTGCATGGTCATCTTGTCTTTGCTTCATTTTCCACCAGTGATGGTTTGTGATTTGCATGGACTTTTCTCCTACACTGTCGTGATTTTCTAAGCGGTAAAGGACGGACAAAAAACTGTTAATTGGTTAACAAGAAAGTTCCTTACTATATAGCCTATGGTCAATAACTGTGACATATATATAGGGTTAAGTATGAGAATAAAGTATCTGATTTGAAACCGGGACTAACTTCTAGTTTTTCCAGAAATTCGTAAAAAGTTAAATTTCGATTCTAGTTTCAGATATCACAAACCGCCGACCGGAAGAAGAAACCGTGATAACACCAACGAAGAAGCGTTCTACGAAGTGTTGGCATAACCGCGCGAGTCCGAACATGAGTAGCTTAACATCGACAAGGTCGCAAAGTATGACTTCAGCTTTTCTAAAAATGACGAATATCGGCAAAATGCAAATTTTCTGACAAAAGGAGTATTTGTGACAGAAGGAGTATTTCCTTCAGAAAGACTGTTGGTTAGCAAGGTTAGCTAAACTTTTTTGACCCTGCCTCTTAAAAGAATCGGAATCGAGAATCGTTAGGACCGGAATTTGAAAACAAGGAATTGAAATCGGAATCAGAATCGTTCAGATTCAAACGATACCCAACCCTACATATATAATGGTACTTTTATGATTTACTGTAAAATGCTGTTAAATTTACCAGTTTTTGGAAGCGAAGACAAGTCATTGTATAATTTACAGTGAAAAAAATGTAAATTGACATTCCCACAATTCCCTAGCCTGGGTTTCCCCATGCTGCCTTGCCGAAACATGACTTTTATTCGCGATTCTAGGCAGCCTGGACACCATGAACCAAATTTTAGGGAGAGGAGCGACAAGACAATGACGGCGTCTCTATGCGACACCGAAGCAGTTTGTTTATATCTATGGATCCATCTTGGACGCAACGTTACCCTTTGATACAGCCTTTATGTATGCATACCGTAAAACTTTAAATAATAGCCCGCTTTTCGACTGCACCAGCTTCAGACACGTCTATATGAGAGCCAGCCTTCATAATTTAGTATTGGATGTTGTTCATTAGTTCTATAATCTCTAAAAATCTCCAAATGCTCCAGCGTGAAAATACGGTATTTCCAACCTTTTACTATCACGTCAATTGATTTGATTAATATGGAAGAGAGGGCGAGACAGCGCTCATGTTTGAAGGCGTAAGGGCGCTCTCTTCTTTCTCTCTCTCGTGCTCGCTATGCAGCAGTCATTACTATTCTACATCACTGACTGATCAAAATAGGCTTTGGCGGAAAACATTTTTCTTTCTGCGGTCGCCAAAAAGCAATCGTGACAGTTTTAGAGATTAACAACCCGAAACTAAAAAAACAGACCCCGCCATCTATTTGAGACCGGCTTCTAGTTACCCAAACCTGCAGCCACACCAAGCATGTAAAAAAGATAGGCGTCTATTGGGACTCGGCTATTATTTGAAGTTTTACGTTAATATTCCTAAATCTCTGACCCATCGATTCTTTTTCCTCATATAATTTTCTGTCGCTCTACATCGTCATATGGTATGCATTGAACACGATTGCTGACGGCGAGCTACCTTCAGGCGCATTTGATAGACATTCGTAACACCCAATAATAGACCCATTTGCCAACATCTACAGTTACATGTCACAGCGCTAGCTGGAGGCAAAACAAAGTGAAAACTGGAGGCGGCCAATACAAACCAGCACAGATTCGGCTACATAATAAGGAGCTTAAATTATTGTTACTATTATTAAATGTCATCTTGTTGTGTTGTTTGGTGCAAGAATTGATGAAAAATGAATATGCTGTATCTGGAATTTTTATTTCTAGAAAATATTCACATCATTAAAATCGCACCGTAATGTAACTTGTTTACATTGTCGTCGTCTCGGCGCTGGCTCGGCAGAACTGCGGATCGTACACACAAGTCTTGTACTGGACCATTCAGCACATAGTTATAGGCATCTAAAGATTTATATGCCCTCAGTTTCTCTTTACGATCAGTTTCTCTATAATGTAGGTGTAGAAGTCAGGCCACTCAATCAGAGGTAACGTAACGTTAATTCTGCTCAGATCGTCCATGCGTTGAGTGAGTGTGTAGGCGGTGTACGGGTCGGCCAATATGGTTCCGTCCGTAAAAAATAACTTTTGGAAATAACAATCGCGGTCCTGGACACTTACACATTAAGATTAAATCGGATTTTCTCCAGTCATTGTTAAAAAAAACAAGCTAATACTTGCTAACTGGCGTTAAGTGAAAGCGGCCAGAGGGATCGTCTCGCCTCCACCTAAGCTCCGCCCACAAAAAAACGTCACCATGTTTACCAACTGAAAAGGGATCTATATGGCTTCAGGCATTCGTTTAACCACGAGAAAATGAACATGTGGTTTGATGGAATGATACGTTGTGCTATGGCGTTAGCCAGGCTAACAATTCCCTGCGGGACAGTTTTTTTTTTTTTAAATAACTGTTTCTTCATAATTTTCTTAGTTTCTTTTTAATCAGCTATGTATATTAGGGTTTTGTATTAGATTTAATGTTGTTAAATTAATGTTTATTGCATTTTTAAAATTTCAACGTGATCATGATTGTGTTTAATGTTTATGTGAATGACACTGTGCAGCTTCTATATAATAGGATTAACTTTCCTGTGGAAGAGTTTCTCATGATGAGCTCTGATTGATCATGTGACCCTCATTACTGCTGTGATTGTTGGCTGTCAGTGTATTACAATGGAACAACCCTGATATTAATACTTGAAAAGGTCAGTAAATGAACATTATATCAGATAAGGAAATACGGTTTATTGCTGTAAAATTATATACGGTTAAAAGTCTGTAAAACCTATGTAATGTTGCTACTGTATTTTTAACAGGAAAACTCTGGTAACCACAGCTGCCAGTTTTTTTTCTGTAAATTCTCTGTTTTTTTTTTTTCTGATACAATAGGGTTGGTCACCTCCGAACCCATAGAGCGTGCAAACGGCTGCTCTATCACTGATCTGCAGTTCAGTTTGAGCTGTGACTGATTTACAGAAATCAGGACACCGTAACCTTCAATGGGCCGGTGCATTGCTGCAACACACATGTTTAGCAGGACAGCCTTTTCCTGGAATCAGTGTGTTTTTGAAGCGACTAACATGATGTTGTGAAGTTCATAGATTGTTGGAAAGTCAGGGTGCAGAATTTACTGAAGGGGTCCTGACCCACTTAAATAATGTTTAAATTAGTTAAAAATAAAATTAAAAAGCCCTGCAGTCAACAATTTTATCCCTTAAAACTCATCTTTGATAATCAAATGACGTTTAAATGTTTTTTTTTTCTTTTTTTCTGTAAAAATAATTTCTTCATACCTTAAAGTGTAACTAAACCCCTGGTCAAAGCCTGACTCCACCCACTGGCAAAATTTGAAAAATGCTAAAAAAGTGGGCAGACCCCAGCGGAGACAGAGGGGACGAGCCAGAGGCGGGGCTGAGCGGGAGCGTGCACATGAGACCCGCAGTGACGGATTAATTGACAGCTGTAGTGGTGGGAAGTTTCGGATCATTTTACTGACTCGGATCTTTGAGTCTCGTTCAGCAAAATGAACAAATCTTTTATCGAATCATTTCGTTCATTTCATTATTATATAATTAAAATGTCATGTTAAATATTCCAAAACATCTAGTAGGCTACTTACGAAAATCTTGATTACATTTACCGGATGGTCGAGTGTGTATTGGTGTAACTTCCTTCCGAAATTGACACGGATCGACTCGGGCTCGCGGAAAAAATAGACTAGAGCCGAAACTGGCACTTCAGGCGCGGGCCGGCTGCGCCTCGGCAGCGCTCCGTGTCTGTGAGCGGACACCATAAGCACATGGGCACCCAGAAAGAACGCGGCCGTCATATAGCACAGCAGTACTGGAAAGAATAAAGATTAGTTCATCTCTCTGAGTCTTTGCTTCTTCCTGTCAGTCCCATATAGTCTATGCTGTCAGCACCGGAAAAGAGAAATGATTAGTCCATCTTTCGAGTTCGGGTTCTCATGATGCTATCCTGATCGTTTTAATACTCAGAAATCCAACTCCTGACTCGCTACAGTAGTTTTGACGAAACCAGATGTTTTTATACCAGGGGCTGCCAAGGGCGTGGGTGAGCTTCAGCAGAAGGGCGTGTCAGAGTAGAGTGTCAGAGAGTTTGCTACGTCAGAGAGTACCCCTGCTGCAGGAGCTTTCCGTTTAACCTGAAGAGGGCAGCACTCAGACGTTTTTACACCATATATTTGAAAATTAAAAGACTTTATTGCCAATTGTCAAAAAATGTACTCGAATCAATGAACAGCATTTATGAAGCTCCATTCTTACAGATCATTAACTAAAAAAAGTTGGTTAAGTGTTTAGTTACTCTTTAAAGGGATAGTTCACCTGAAAAAAAAAAACCCTCTGATTACATTAATAACTCTAAAGGCCTGTTCACACCGGGAACGATTTCGCGCGCGATATTCGTGGACGTTAACGGCCTCGTGACTAAACAATGGGGGCCAATGTGAGTGTTCACACCGACGCGAAAAACGCCACGCATAAAAGCGTCATTTTTTTAAAAAAACACGCCTCGGGTTGACGTTTTGGTTTGACGCGCCGCGTTCAGAAAATATGCCGAACAACGGTTGGCGGTTTTGCTCACGTGTCTGGGTACTTCTGAAGTTACAGTAAAGTATAACTTGGGGGCGCTCAAACACAAAACGGTCTTGCCGAGCACACATATGGCGAAGAAGATAGCTGCTTGGTTTCAGGAGCATAAAGAGCTATGATAATATTTATATTAATATTTCTGTAATAAAAGTATCATAGGGTGACCAACAGTCCTGTTTTCCCGGGACATGTGTAACTTTGTGCTTTATAGGAATCTGAGTTGAGATTAGAACTGCGCATAGTGTGAGACTGTGAGTAGTGTCAGTTAGATTTTGACAAGTGAGGAGAGGAGATAACTGCTCTGCCAACTCTATATTTTTCTTGCTCGAATCCCATGTATGAGGGACGTATGTTTCACGTCCTGTCCTGGCTGTTTTTCAAGAGATGAAAATGTCCTGGTTCCAAAAAAAAAAAAGCTCCTGGAAAAGATCAGTTCTATATATTTAAAATATGGATGGGCAAACAAGGTGGATGAGAAGAGAAACAGGATAAAGAGGATAAAAACGAAAGATATAAATAGATTTTGTTAGTTTGTTTGTGAGTTTGTGAGAGCTATTTTTCGTTACATTTTGGAGGCATTTCTTTTAGTTATTTATATACGTATGTATTTTTCTAAACAGAGGACATTATTTCTATCATTATTACATTCTTTTTTTAATATGTCATAATAAAACATGCTGAGACATAAAAATGAACACCCTAGTATAGGATTCAATTATTTTTTCTGTTTTACATTAAGCGCCATTAATGTCAAGGAATAAATTTGCATGTTCACTCGAGCTCATCGTCAGCGAAAAACGCTTGGGTATGAACACAAAAAACGCGATGAAAAACGCAGACGAATAACGCATGTCTGATATTCGTCCGGTGTGTACGGGCCTTAATGAACATTAATTTCTCATTCTCATGTCGTCCCAAACCCGTAAGACTTTTTTCATCTTCGGAACACAAATAAAAATATATTGAAGGAAATCTGAGAGATTCCTGTCCCTTTAACTGACAGCTACGCAACAGACTATTTTCAAAAAGTTAGAAAAGAGATCATCAGATTACTTAAAATGTGTCAGTTTTGTGAACTCAAAAGAAGAGGTAAGTTCAAAATACTCATAAAAATTCATTTGATTGAACTCATTTGTTTAATTTAAGTTTACCCTACTCAAACCCATTAATTATTTTCAGCATTAGGTTTTATAGTAATTGAAATGATTAGCGCTTTAACTATGACTTATCAAACAGCTAATAACAGTGTTCTGGAACCATGTTTCCTGAGTCAGGCCACTGCCTTCAAAAAATCTGCATTACACTGCAGTTTTAATGAGAAAAATAATGCACATGTTTAGTCTTAAAGCATTTAAAAAACACCACACATTAAAAACTTGATTTTCACCACAGGGCGTCTTTAGAAAGTTGAGTTCACACACTGCAGTGTTTCACATTTCTGAACAGAAGAGAACATGCTCCCAGTGGATGTTTCACACTGCTCAGCTGTGAATGGGGAAAGATTACATTCGCTAGTGCTAAGTGAGGGCACATCCACAGATGAATGCACGAGAGGAGAACAAAGAAACAGCGTGTGTGTTTTGCTTGGTGTGTGTGTGGAGTGGGGTGGAGGGGAATTAGGGCAGCTTCATCTTGATGATTATTGTCGCTCTATAATCTCAGCCGTGTGTCTGGAGGCGACCTATAGCTGGCGCCTGGCGGAGCTTCAGTCTCTCGTTGAGCACTGAGTAAAGCAGGATTATCGTTATTATCACATATCCTCTTTAATAAAGAAACTTAGATATGAGATTGTAATTGCATCAGGTGTGCTCATAAACTCGGGATTACAATCAATCAATCAACCAACCAATCAAGTGTCTTTGATGGAGACTCTCTATTACTATAGTTAGTGATGGTGTTGCCTCCAGATGCATTGATTATTTAATGTATGGTTGGCATGTTCCCTCTCTTAAAGGGATAGTTCACTTCTGAAATTAATTTTTGGTAAGTTTTAGCTTACCTCAAGGAGAATCGGGAAGATGTAGGTGTCTTTGTTTCCGCAGTAGTTTCAATTTTTATATTTTTAGGTCAAACCGTTCTTGTCTGTCAGTCATATAATGCAGGTCTATGGTCACCACCTCAAAGAGCATGCACAAGAAGTCCAAATTAAACATGATTCAATGACTCGTAAATGTAAGTACACGTTGATGGCTTAAGACACGAAACGAGCGGTTTCGTGTGAGAAAGACGAACAGTATTTATATATCGTTTTTACCTCTTGTAACCACAGCCACGTCCAAGTGATCGGTCTGCACAAGCACCGGAAGTGAATCTCTTGCGTGTGTACATTGTTTTTACACAGAGATTTCTAAATTGTTACCTTTCACTGTGAAGATCTAAACATATTAGATATACAGGAAATCGCAATGGAAGGCGATTTCGAAATATCAACAGACAACGTTTAATTTTTTTACGCAACCGTCCAAGTGATCAGTTCTGCCGCGAGAACGGCTTGACCTAAACATATCAAAATTTAAACTACTGCGGAAAACAAAGACACCTACTTCTTGGATGCCCTTGAGGGTAAGCTAAAACATACCAAAAAATAATTTAAAAGTGAACTATCCCTTTAAATTAATTTGTCTGGTAATTGGAAATACATAGCCATTGCCTTAAATTATTATTACTGGAGAAATATATTATGAAATATAAGTTTGTAGCATGATTATTATGGATTACTTGTGATCCTGTGCCGTCCATCTATATTTTAAATTTTTCACATTTTCATTCACATTTCTTCAGAAAACATATATCTAGGGTTGGGTATCGTTAATTTGAATTGATTCTGAATTCCGATTTTGATTCCTTGTTTCGATTTCGGTTCTGAACGATTTCTTGATTTCCGAATTTTTTTAAGAGTCAGGGTCAAAAAAGTTTAGCTAACCTTGCTAACCAACGGTCTTTCTGAAGAAGTACTCCTTTTGTCACAAATTTAGCATTTTGCCGAGATTTCGTTATTTTTAGAAAAGTGAAGCCACACTTTGGACCGTCGAGCGCAAGCTATCTCAGTGTTCGACTGCGCGGTTATGCCAACACTTCCGGTAAGACGCTTTCTTCGAGGTGTTGTTCCAGCGGTTTCTTCTTCCGGTTCGCGGACTGTGAATATTCGAAACTAGGAATCGAAATTTTAACTTTTTGAACGATTCTCGGAAAACGAAAAGTAAGTCCCGGTTCCAATCGAATATCGATTTCGATACCCAACCCTACATCACATCCACATCAGTTATAGCCTGATAGTATATGGTTGATATTGGATTTGCACGCTCATTTCTATATTTATATTTTTAGATTACAATTGCACTCACATAAAGTTAATCTTTAAAACACCTGCAATTTAAATATAATATTTTGCTCATGTCAAAAATTAAATTACATTTACATTTTTAATATACATTTTCATTCTGTTCATTATAATGTTGGAATTCCTAAATTCACTTGTAGGGCTATTTTTAAGTGAATTATTTTAGTTTTTAGTGTTTTAATTTTTAGAAAAACATATATTGAATTTTAATATTGTCCATTCATTCGGTTATTGGCCACAGCTTAAAAAAATTAATAATTATTGTCTTGTCCTATTGGTCAGAATTTTTAACATAAATTCAGAAAATCCAGAAAAATGTTTACTTTAATTGTTTTAAGCTTGTGTTGGTCTTTAGGTTTATAATAAAAGACAGTTTGAGGTTAAAGGGAAAAAAGCAAGGGGAATCATTATGCCTTTCATGCAGTGGAAAAGGTATCAAGCTCCACAGTTTTCAACATCCTCTTTCCAGGCAGGAAAATGAAACCATTCAGTTTTTTTTTTTAGATAAGCTTAACTTGTATTGAAGCAGGGGCATTCCTGAATGTTTAGGCCTGCTTCTTCTATGCTAAATGTAGCCTATAATCATTTTATTTTCTGTTCAGTAAAATAACAAAAAGGAAAAACTGCTCTTCGCAGCTTCTTTTGGAAGTGTCAAGAGGCATAACATTTGTGGAGAAGGGGCAGTATACTGACTCATGGCTACTTGTTTCTGTGGTTTTAGAACGTCTGCTCTGGGATAAGCAGTTCTGGTACCGCTGTGAAGTACAAGGCCTTTTAGGTAATGGGCTCTGATGATTCGGGCCCATTCTCACTGGTTAAGACTTCCTGTTTAATTGAATGCTTTCACAATTGAGTGGCCACTTTAACCAAAACATCCTTCATGAATTCATAGCATGTGTCACAATCTCTCCATGCTACAAATCCAGCTACCAATCGTGTCATCTCTGTCAGCCTCAACTGGGTCAAGTTTTAATTGTACATTTTAACATTTTAATATTATGCCTAACATAAAACGACATCTTGTGTTATTTACAATAAATTAAAGGTATGTATTTTGCTTGTTGTTCCAGAAACCCAACTTGACTTTTTTGTTCTGTCAAACACAATAAGGAGATATTTGGTAAAGAGTCTAAGCTGTTAAAGGGATAGTTCACCCTGAAATAAACATAAATCACACTTTACTCACCCTGGTGTTGTTGTAATGCAGTATGCCGCAGCGCTAATAGAAGTCTACAAATGTACAGTCGAGCGCAAAGAAGACAAGGTCAGGACTTCTCTTAAAGGCATACTTCCCTTTGGAAAAATGAACGTGTATTTAAAATGGGTCATTTATGTAGAAGCAATATGAAATTATTATTTTTTTAATTTGGAGCTTTCTATGACTGAGAAAAGCCAGAAAATGTTTTTTTGGCTTATGTGGATGAAGGACAACAACTCCCAGAATGCACTTGCTTCGCTGCCCTTGGAGGCCACTGCCTACCGGTATCAGAGCGCAGTAGTCTTAAACAACAAGTCTAGGCTACTAGTGAGTCTCCGTGAGGAGTCTGCCCGAAATGTGTTTCGAGATCGCCCAAATGTTCGGGATTCGGCTTT
>JAQIUQ010005592.1:0-24284 GCA_030378365.1 Hybognathus amarus | reverse complement strand
GTGATGGGATTTATCTGACCTCAACTCAGATGGGTATTTGATGTCCTATTTACATCTGGAAGACATATTTTTAAGAGTGTTTGCTCATCTGCAAGAACGTCTATAGGACGTTTCCTTTCAGATGTCAAATAGACGTTTGGAAGATGTCAGTTTAACCCCTTACCTGTCACCCCCTGTTTGATAATTGACATTAAAATGCACTATACAAACTTAAATGGTTGTAATTCAAGAATGCTTTGGAATATATACCCAAGTTTGGTCTTGTTTTAAAGAAAACAATCAGCATATTATTACTTTAATAGAAAAATTAAAGTATGAAAAAGTTATGGAAGTTATAATTTATAGTAAATCAAATATAATTTATTAATATATATTTTTAATATAAAATAAATATATTATACAAAATATTTTTACTATAAAATTACTATAACATGAAAGCCATATATCTAACCAAGTTGTGTTTCAAATTTAAAATTGATATCACAAAAATTGAAGTTTCCATGAGATTTTGTTTAGGCGTTATACCAAAAATAGCCACCGGGTGCCATTGAATTCCATTGAATTTAATTGTATGCATTCTGCCATAACAAATTAATAAATTTCTATCCAAATATCACTTCTTTCACTAAATATGGAACCTTGAGACTCAGACCTTTCTGACAAAATGTGTTTTGTCAAGATTGGAAAAGGTTTTGATAATAAATTATGAAAGATGATGCCCAAAAGGGGAGGGGCCTAATTAAAAAAATACTGTTTATATGGTAATGCAACGTCCAATTTCAAAACGGGTTTCACAGGATGGATTCTGAGTTCGTAAGCTTTCAAATGATACCTAATATATGATAATATGTAACTACTAAAATATGTGATATAATAATAATAAAAAGTATATATTTAATATATTATACTTTTTAGAGGACTTCTTACCTTACTGTTTAAAATATAATTTTTATCTTTTTTATTGACAAATACTAATTATGTTTTATTATGAACTTTTAGCACTAAAAAACAAAGTTTCAATTATTAAAAGTGTGTGTGTCGACTTTTTGTGACAAAGCTCAGAAACTCCTGTAATGACGTTGATTTTATGAGGCGCACTCTTGTCATAAATTCATATATTACTGTTCATTTATAATTTGTAAGAAAGAAACAGCGCTAAAATATCTATTTAGGAGTCTTAGACCTTTCCAACGATATATAGTTTGTCATGACTAGATTAGGATTTAAAAGTAATATATTGAGGTAAATTTAGATTGCCCGTATACAGGCAAGTGACAGTTAATGCATTCTAAATCATTACATCTTAGAGACATCTTCTAAACATCTATTTGACATCTGCAGGAAACGTCCTATAGACGTCTTGCAGATGAGCAAACACTCTTAAAAATACGTCTTCCAGATGTAAATAGGACATCAAACAGCCTTGTGCTATCTGGGAAGCAACAGCGGGGTTTGGACCCACTGCCGCCAGTAAGCTGCTGGTGGGCTCTTCCATGCTCAAAGACAAGGAGTTTGACGCCGTCAGCTTCATGGATAAAATTATTTAATGTATCTTCAGTGTGTAGTATTAGCCAATCAGGTGTCTTGACACGAATCACGCAATTACGATTTCAGCCTACACAGCACAAAAACAAAGAAACAAAAAACACTTAGTCTAACAAAACTGCTAGTAATATCATGTTAGTCTATATCAATATCAGCCCTATAGCAATATTATTAGTTAGCAATGTCTCAAAGAGAATTTTGGATTTTTTTTTCAATCCAACCCCAAAACCCTAGGCCGAGGGCTTACAACCCTACGCCCGAGCAGGACAAGTTAGTTTCTCTCGTTCCTGGTGCTAGCCAATACGACCAGGCTGCTGGTGACATAATGCTAGCATTTTATATTTAAAAATTCTCAGTCTGCCCCCCACAAGAGCGAGACTGCTGCAGCAGGGACATCATCACCTTTACCATCTGAGCAATCTGAGCTGGATGATGACATCACTGTTTTCTGCAGAGCTGCTTAATAATGCAAATAGAAAAAACTCTTTTTATAATTGATATACTTTATACAGTTATTTAACAGAATGGAATCAACACTGCTGAATTCAGCTCAATAATGACACTATTTTCTTTTTAGAGCAGCTTTACAGCCAAATGTAACTCTATTGCATCAATTGATCATTTTCCTGTTTAACCCTGTAAAGCTGTCTGAAACAGTCATAGGGCTGTATTTAATGGTGACTTGACATGTGCGAAAGAAATTAAGAAGGAGAGTTTGTGTGTGAAAGAGAATTAATGTTTTTCTTTTAATCATATATAATAAACATAATTTACTAATTATTTTGTAAAAAAAATTGTGTTGTTGTTAAAAGTTGATTAAGTGTATTTTGTTCATTGTTAAAAATATTTATATTAAAGTGTATTTGTTAATTTTATAATAATAACAACCCTTTTTTAAATGGGTTCAATTTGTGTGCCACATCTGGGCCGGGCACTCATTCGGCTCTCAGCCAGAACCGTCTTACAGTGGTGTGGCCAGGCCTGGGCCATTTCAATAAATAGAGTCATTTTACAGTGCCTGGGCCAGACCTGGGCCATTTTAATAAATAAGAGTCATTTTACAGTGCCAGGGCCAGACCTGGGCCATTTCAATAAATAAGAGTCATTTTACAGTGCCAGGGCCAGACCTGGGCCATATCAATACATAAGAGTCATTTTACAGTGCCTGGGCCAGACCTGGGCCATTTCAATAAATAAGAGTCATTTTACAGTGCCTGGGCCAGACCTGGGCCATTTCAGTAAATAAGAGTCATTTTACAGTGCCTGGACCAGACCTGGACCATTTCAGAAATAAGAGTCATTTTACAGTGCCTGGGCCAGACCTGGACCATTTCAATAAATAAGAGTCATTTTACAGTGCCAGGGCCAGACCTGGGCCATTTCAATAAATAAGAGTCATTTTACAGTGCCAGGGCCAGACCTGGGCCATATCAATAAATAAGAGTCATTTTACAGTGCCTGGGCCAGACCTGGGCCATTTCAATAAATAAGAGTCATTTTACAGTGCCTGGGCCAGACCTGGGCCATTTCAGTAAATAAGAGTCATTTTACAGTGCCTGGACCAGACCTGGACCATTTCAATAAATAAGAGTCATTTTACAGTGCCAGGGCCAGACCTGGGCCATTTCAATAAATAAGAGTCATTTTACAGTGCCAGGGCCAGACCTGGGCCATTTCAATAAATAAGAGTCATTTTACAGTGCCTGGGCCAGACCTGGGCCATATCAATAAATAAGAGTCATTTTACAGTGCCTGGGCCAGACCTGGGCCATATCAATAAATAAGAGTCATTTTACAGTGCCTGGGCCAGACCTGGGCCATTTCAATAAATAAGAGTCATTTTACAGTGCCTGGGCCAGACCTGGGCCATTTCAGTAAATAAGAGTCATTTTACAGTGCCTGGACCAGACCTGGACCATTTCAGTAAATAAGAGTCATTTTACAGTGCCTGGGCCAGACCTGGGCCATTTCAATAAATAAGAGTCATTTTACAGTGCCAGGGCCAGACCTGGGCCATTTCAATAAATAAGAGTCATTTTACAGTGCCAGGGCCAGACCTGGGCCATTTCAATAAATAAGAGTCATTTTACAGTGCCAGGGCCAGACCTGGGCCATATCAATAAATAAGAGTCATTTTACAGTGCCAGGGCCAGACCTGGGCCATTTCAGTAAATAAGAGTCATTTTACAGTGCCTGGACCAGACCTGGACCATTTCAGTAAATAAGAGTCATTTTACAGTGCCTGGGCCAGACCTGGGCCATTTCAATAAATAAGAGTCATTTTACAGTGCCTGGGCCAGACCTGGGCCATTTCAGTAAATAAGAGTCATTTTACAGTGCCTGGACCAGACCTGGGCCATTTCAGTAAATAAGAGTCATTTTACAGTGCCTGGGCCAGACCTGGGCCATTTCAATAAATAAGAGTCATTTTACAGTGCCAGGGCCAAACCTGGGCCATATCAATAAATAAGAGTCATTTTACAGTGCCTGGGCCAGACATGGGCCATATCAATAAATAAGAGTCATTTTACAGTGCCTGGGCCAGACCTGGGCCATTTCAATAAATAAGAGTCATTTTACAGTGCCTGGGCCAGACCTGGGCCATTTCAGTAAATAAGAGTCATTTTACAGTGCCTGGGCCAGAGCTGGGCCATTTCAGTAAATAAGAGTCATTTTACAGTGCCTGGGCCAGACCTGGGCCATATCAATAAATAAGAGTCATTTTACAGTGCCTGGGCCAGACATGGGCCATATCAATAAATAAGAGTCATTTTACAGTGCCTGGGCCAGACCTGGGCCATATCAATAAATAAGAGTCATTTTACAGTGCCTGGGCCAGACCTGGGCCATATCAATAAATAAGAGTCATTTTACAGTGCCTGGGCCAGACATGGGCCATATCAATAAATAAGAGTCATTTTACAGTGCCTGGGCCAGACCTGGGCCATTTCAGTAAATAAGAGTCATTTTACAGTGCCTGGGCCAGACCTGGGCCATTTCAATACATAAGAGTCATTTTACAGTGCCTGGGCCAGACCTGGGCCATTTCAATAAATACGAGTCATTTTACAGTGCCTGGGCCAGACCTGGGCCATATCAATACATAAGAGTCATTTTACAGTGCCTGGGCCAGACCTGGGCCATTTCAATAAATACGAGTCATTTTACAGTGCCTGGGCCAGACCTGGGCCATTTCAGTAAATAAGAGTCATTTTACAGTGCCTGGGCCAGACCTGGGCCTTATCAATAAATAAGAGTCATTTTACAGTGCCTGGGCCAGACCTGGGCCATTTCAATAAATAAGAGTCATTTTACAGTGCCTGGGCCAGACCTGGGCCATATCAATACATAAGAGTCATTTTACAGTGCCTGGGCCAGACCTGGGCCATATCAATAAATAAGAGTCATTTTACAGTGCCTGGGCCAGACCTGGGCCATATCAATAAATAAGAGTCATTTTACAGTGCCAGGGCCAGACCTGGGCCATTTCAATAAATACGAGTCATTTTACAGTGCCTGGGCCAGACCTGGGCCATTTCAATAAATACGAGTCATTTTACAGTGCCTGGGCCAGACCTGGGCCATTTCAGTAAATAAGAGTCATTTTACAGTGCCTGGGCCAGACCTGGGCCTTATCAATAAATAAGAGTCATTTTACAGTGCCAGGGCCAGACCTGGGCCATTTCAATAAATAAGAGTCATTTTACAGTGCCTGGGCCAGACCTGGGCCATTTCAATAAATACAGAGTCATTTTACAGTGCCTGGGCCAGACCTGGGCCATTTCAGTAAATAAGAGTCATTTTACAGTGCCTGGGCCAGACCTGGGCCTTATCAATAAATAAGAGTCATTTTACAGTGCCTGGGCCAGACCTGGGCCATTTCAATAAATAAGAGTCATTTTACAGTGCCTGGGCCAGACCTGGGCCATATCAATACATAAGAGTCATTTTACAGTGCCTGGGCCAGACCTGGGCCATATCAATAAATAAGAGTCATTTTACAGTGCCAGGGCCAGACCTGGGCCATTTCAATAAATAAGAGTCATTTTACAGTGCCTGGGCCAGACCTGGGCCATATCAATAAATAAGAGTCATTTTACAGTGCCTGGGCCAGACCTGGGCCATTTCAATAAATAAGAGTCATTTTACAGTGCCTGGGCCAGACCTGGGCCATATCAATAAATAAGAGTCATTTTACAGTGCCTGGGCCAGACCTGGGCCATATCAATACATAAGAGTCATTTTACAGTGCCTGGGCCAGACCTGGGCCATATCAATAAATAAGAGTCATTTTACAGTGCCTGGGCCAGACCTGGGCCATATCAATAAATAAGAGTCATTTTACAGTGCCTGGGCCAGACCTGGGCCATATCAATACATAAGAGTCATTTTACAGTGCCTGGGCCAGACCTGGGCCATATCAATACATAAGAGTCATTTTACAGTGCCTGGGCCAGACCTGGGCCATATCAATACATAAGAGTCATTTTACAGTGCCTGGGCCAGAGCTGGGCCATATCAATACATAAGAGTCATTTACAGTGCCTGGGCCAGACCTGGGCCATATCAATACATAAGAGTCATTTTACAGTGCCTGGGCCAGACCTGGGCCATATCAATACATAAGAGTCATTTTACAGTGCCTGGGCCAGACCTGGGCCATATCAATACATAAGAGTCATTTTACAGTGCCTGGGCCAGACCTGGGCCATTTCAATACATAAGAGTCATTTTACAGTGCCTGGGCCAGAGCTGGGCCATTTCAGTAAATAAGAGTCATTTTACAGTGCCTGGGCCAGACCTGGGCCATATCAATAAATAAGAGTCATTTTACAGTGCCTGGGCCAGAGCTGGGCCATTTCAGTAAATAAGAGTCATTTTACAGTGCCTGGGCCAGACCTGGGCCATATCAATACATAAGAGTCATTTTACAGTGCCTGGGCCAGAGCTGGGCCATTTCAGTAAATAAGAGTCATTTTACAGTGCCTGGGCCAGAGCTGGGCCATATCAATAAATAAGAGTCATTTTACAGTGCCTGGGCCAGACCTGGGCCTTATCAATAAATAAGAGTCATTTTACAGTGCCTGGGCCAGACCTGGGCCTTATCAATAAATAAGAGTCATTTTACAGTGCCTGGGCCAGACCTGGGCCATATCAATAAATAAGAGTCATTTTACAGTGCCTGGGCCAGACCTGGGCCTTATCAATAAATAAGAGTCATTTTACAGTGCCTGGGCCAGACCTGGGCCATATCAATAAATAAGAGTCATTTTACAGTGCCTGGGCCAGACCTGGGCCATATCAATACATAAGAGTCATTTTACAGTGCCTGGGCCAGACCTGGGCCATATCAATACATAAGAGTCATTTTACAGTGCCTGGACCAGACCTGGGCCATATCAATAAATAAGAGTCATTTTACAGTGCCTGGGCCAGACCTGGGCCATATCAATAAATAAGAGTCATTTTACAGTGCCTGGGCCAGACCTGGGCCATATCAATAAATAAGAGTCATTTTACAGTGCCTGGGCCAGACCTGGGCCATATCAATAAATAAGAGTCATTTTACAGTGCCTGGGCCAGACCTGGGCCATATCAATACATAAGAGTCATTTTACAGTGCCTGGGCCAGACCTGGGCCATATCAATGAATAAGAGTCATTTTACAGTGCCTGGGCCAGACCTGGGCCATATCAATAAATAAGAGTCATTTTACAGTGCCTGGGCCAGACCTGGGCCATATCAATACATAAGAGTCATTTTACAGTGCCTGGGCCAGACCTGGGCCATATCAAATACATAAGAGTCATTTACAGTGCCTGGGCCAGACCTGGGCCATATCAATACATAAGAGTCATTTTACAGTGCCTGGGCCAGACCTGGGCCATATCAATACATAAGAGTCATTTTACAGTGCCTGGGCCAGACCTGGGCCATATCAATAAATAAGAGTCATTTTACAGTGCCTGGGCCAGACCTGGGCCATATCAATAAATAAGAGTCATTTTACAGTGCCTGGGCCAGACCTGGGCCATATCAATAAATAAGAGTCATTTTACAGTGCCTGGGCCAGACCTGGGCCATATCAATAAATAAGAGTCATTTTACAGTGCCTGGGCCAGACCTGGGCCATATCAATACATAAGAGTCATTTTACAGTGCCTGGGCCAGACCTGGGCCATATCAATGAATAAGAGTCATTTTACAGTGCCTGGGCCAGACCTGGGCCTTATCAATGAATAAGAGTCATTTTACAGTGCCTGGGCCAGACCTGGGCCATATCAATACATAAGAGTCATTTTACAGTGCCTGGGCCAGACCTGGGCCATTTCAGTAAATAAGAGTCATTTTACAGTGCCTGGGCCAGACCTGGGCCATATCAATACATAAGAGTCATTTTACAGTGCCTGGGCCAGACCTGGGCCATTTCAGTAAATAAGAGTCATTTTACAGTGCCTGGGCCAGACCTGGGCCATATCAATAAATAAGAGTCATTTTACAGTGCCTGGGCCAGACCTGGGCCATTTCAATAAATAAGAGTCATTTTACAGTGCCTGGGCCAGACCTGGGCCATATCAATAAATAAGAGTCATTTTACAGTGCCTGGGCCAGAGCTGGGCCATTTCAGTAAATAAGAGTCATTTTACAGTGCCTGGGCCAGACCTGGGCCATATCAATAAATAAGAGTCATTTTACAGTGCCTGGGCCAGAGCTGGGCCATTTCAGTAAATAAGAGTCATTTTACAGTGCCTGGGCCAGACCTGGGCCATATCAATAAATAAGAGTCATTTTACAGTGCCTGGGCCAGACCTGGGCCTATATCAATAAATAAGAGTCATTTTACAGTGCCTGGGCCAGACCTGGGCCATATCAATAAATAAGAGTCATTTTACAGTGCCTGGGCCAGACCTGGGCCATTTCAATAAATAAGAGTCATTTTACAGTGCCAGGGCCAGACCTGGGCCATTTCAGTAAATAAGAGTCATTTTACAGTGCCTGGGCCAGACCTGGGCCATATCAATAAATAAGAGTCATTTTACAGTGCCTGGGCCAGACCTGGGCCATTTCAATAAATAAGAGTCATTTTACAGTGCCTGGGCCAGACCTGGGCCATTTCAATAAATAAGAGTCATTTTACAGTGCCTGGGCCAGACCTGGGCCATTTCAGTAAATAAGAGTCATTTTACAGTGCCTGGGCCAGAGCTGGGCCATTTCAGTAAATAAGAGTCATTTTACAGTGCCTGGGCCAGACCTGGGCCATATCAATAAATAAGAGTCATTTTACAGTGCCTGGGCCAGACCTGGGCCATATCAATAAATAAGAGTCATTTTACAGTGCCTGGGCCAGAGCTGGGCCATTTCAGTAAATAAGAGTCATTTTACAGTGCCTGGGCCAGACCTGGGCCATATCAATAAATAAGAGTCATTTTACAGTGCCTGGGCCAGACCTGGGCCATATCAATAAATAAGAGTCATTTTACAGTGCCTGGGCCAGACCTGGGCCATATCAATAAATAAGAGTCATTTTACAGTGCCTGGGCCAGACCTGGGCCATTTCAATAAATAAGAGTCATTTTACAGTGCCAGGGCCAGACCTGGGCCATTTCAATAAATAAGAGTCATTTTACAGTGCCTGGGCCAGACCTGGGCCATATCAATAAATAAGAGTCATTTTACAGTGCCTGGGCCAGACCTGGGCCATTTCAATAAATAAGAGTCATTTTACAGTGCCTGGGCCAGACCTGGGCCATTTCAATAAATAAGAGTCATTTTACAGTGCCTGGGCCAGACCTGGGCCATTTCAGTAAATAAGAGTCATTTTACAGTGCCTGGGCCAGAGCTGGGCCATTTCAGTAAATAAGAGTCATTTTACAGTGCCTGGGCCAGACCTGGGCCATATCAATAAATAAGAGTCATTTTACAGTGCCTGGGCCAGACCTGGGCCATTTCAATAAATAAGAGTCATTTTACAGTGCCTGGGCCAGACCTGGGCCATTTCAATAAATAAGAGTCATTTTACAGTGCCTGGGCCAGACCTTGGCCAGAGAAAGTAGTTTTAGTCCGTTGTCAGTGTGTTGGGCCAGTTTTGGGCCGGGAGCCCAGTCAGAACTGGGCCAGAATTGAAGCAAGGATGAGGCCCAGAGGTGGGCCCAACCTGATGGAGCTGACCCGGAGCAGTGTATCTGACCCGGAGCTGACCCGGAGCAGTGTACCAGTGGTCTTATTGCAAATGGCAATAAGACCACTGGGAGGAGCCAGAAGAGCATGATTTTTTCACAGATTATCTGTCTCATAGTCTGTCAAAATATATATATATTTGTTTACTAAAGTTACCTACTGAAGCTTTAATTAATAGTTTATAAGCTATTAATAAACTGTTTTCAAACAATGAGTTCTTCATTCATTGTCACTTATATTAACTAATTATTATTGTTTAATTAACTCATAAAGAGTTAGAAAATGCTTTGTTAACAACTTATTATCTCACAGAATATCTGGAAATGTCATTAATCAAGAGCTTTTAAACCTAACTCCATCAAGGAGCTGATATTATTAAGAGTTCTTTAAAATGTATACAAATACATTAAGTGAAATAAATACCACTTAAAATAATTAAATAGCTTACAGCTGCCAAAATACATACAAAACCACATTGTTAAAATACATCGGTTAGGATTGGGGTTATAAGGGACAGAATATATACAGTTTGTACAGTATAAAAATCATTGTTTCTATGCAAAGTCGTCACAACACATGGACACCCAACATGTGTGTTTGTGTGAGCTGTATTTCATGTAAGGAACTCTTAATTCAAATGTAATTAATGACCAATAAAGGTTGGGTTAGTGCACTTAATTAATAACATTTTTAGACATTCCGAGACCTAATCGAAACTAATTATGTTTAAGATGTTAACAAAGCATTATCTAACTCTTTTACATTTAAGCTTAAACAATAATGTTTTGTTAATTACAGTGATTACTAGTTGTGTAAAGTTAATAAACATATAAATTAGAGTTTATGAACTATTAAAATATAGATTGCAAATTATTTATAAGTGCTTTGGATAACACTTTACTTGAAGGGGTCTGCAACAGACTAACATGACACCTTCATAATCAAGACATATGTTATGAATATGAAGGAAGTTTTATGCATGTTTGTGACAACTTGAAGTGTCATTGGTTGGTTGGGTGTCAGGTGGTTGGTTTTGACATTGGCTGTCATGAAGTCATTATAACTTAATGACAAATTCAATGTGTAGGCCTACCACTGTAGTTGAGGTCACAAAAAATATTCATGACACAGTTATAATGCCTTATGACAGCCAATTGACTGTCAGAACCAACCACATGACAGTTTAACTTAATTTTATATCAAGTTGTCATGACAAAGACACTGACAGGTTATGATGTTATGGTTTATGTCAACATGTCATAACAAAGACATCTTAAACAATGTAATAATGCATTCAAAATGTCATAATTGAGCAAATGACACTTAATGACAGTTGTCATAAACATGCGTAAACCTATACATTTTAAGACATATGACATACTCTATTCAAGACATATGTCATGTCATGATTAGGTGTCATGTCAGTCTTATGCACACCCCTTCAAGTAAAGTGTTACCGTGCTTAGTAACTGTATACTTATTGCTAATTTATGTCTATTTTTAGACACATGGTGGCAGTGTTCTCCACATCAGAGAGGCAGACTGGCAGAGAGGCAGAGTGCATTTGTGTTGGACAAATGCACTGCATTAATAACAAGACCAGCAGGTATGAAATGAAAAAATGCAGTTCTTATGATACTAAGATATACTCACACCCAGACTCTCACAATATATCAATTCAACAAGTTTCCTTTCTTCTCTTAACCAATAGCCTATGTCAATACAGCCGCAAAGTGAACTTCCCCAGCAGCGATGGCAATATGGTATCGGTTCTTCTTTCCTTTTATGTTATGAATATCTGTGCTTTTCATTAGCATTGCCTTAAATGGCTTCAGGAGATGCGGACAGGTTTGAACAAGATTCTGACTGAAATTTAAGTGAGACAAACCCTGGAGTAAAGTGGGAGCAAGGAATTCAGGATGGTTCGGGGAAAAAAAGTCTGACCCTGTCTGTTCCAGTATTTCTAAGCTGTCATTCACTGTAAAAAAGTTATATGATCAATAAATTATGAAACTCAAACTTAAACTCATCATCATAAGTTAAGCAATTTTCAACTTTTTTTTGTTATAAGATTCAACTCTTTTTTCAGTTTTAATGTAAAAAGTCAGTTTTAATGTAATATAAGTTGAAATGACTTAAAAATCCAAGTTGATTTGCAAGGCAGTAACTATTCTTAGATAGATAGATAGATAGATAGATAGATAGATAGATAGATAGATAGATAGATAGATAGATAGATAGATAGACAGATAGATAGATGATAGATAGATAGATAGATAGATAGATGATAGATAGATAGATAGATAGATAGATAGATGATAGATAGATAGATAGATAGATGATAGATAGATAGATAGATAGATAGATAGATAGATAGATAGATAGATAGATCAGATAGATAGATAATAGATAGATAGATAGATAGATAGATCAGATAGATAGATAGATAGATAGATAGATAGATAGATAGATAGATATGGATAGAGACATAGGATAGGGATGGATAGCGGATGGATAGGGATGGATAGGGATGGATGGATGGATGGATGGATATGGATGGATGGATGGATGGATGGATGGATGGATGGATGGATGGATGGATGGATGGATGGATAGATGGATAGATGGATAGATGGATAGTATGGATAGATGGATAGATGGATAGATGGATAGATGGATAGATGGATAGATAGATAGATAGATAGATAGATAGATAGATAGATAGATAGATAGATAGATAGATAGATAGATAGATAGATAGATGATAGATAGATAGATAGATAGATGATAGATAGATAGATAGATAGATAGATAGATAGATAGATAGATAGATAGATAGATAGATGATACGATAGATAGATAGATAGATAGATAGATAGATAGATAGAATAGATAGATAGATAGATAGATAGATAGATAGATCAGATAGATAGATAGATAGATAGGAAGGACAGATAGATAGTTACAGACAGACAGACAGACAGACAGACAGAACAGACAGACAGACAGACAAGACGGAGACAGACAGACAGACAGACAGAAAGACAGATAGACAGATAGACAGATAGACAGACAGATATAGATAGATAGATAGATAGATAGATAGATAGATAGATAGATAAATAGATAGATAAATAGATTTTTAAATTGGGTTTTACAGTGGGAAAATGTGTCAACTGAACTATGAAATCCTCACATCGTAGTGACATCACCGCTCTTGACCATCCAACCAATCACGTTCTTATCCCGTCGTTCACCGCCCCGCTCCGGAATCCCGCGACCCCATTGGCCGAAAGACATGCCAATCACAGGATTATCCGCTTCATGGTAGGTTGGTACAGACGCGTTTTAAAACGCCCAAGCTGAAGAACGCAATTACCGCGTTTTGTTTTATCATCACCCTGCAGACGAACATTATGACGTCGTCATGAGAAGCGCACGGTATTCCGTGGGATTCCCTTGATAGACAGATCGCTTCAAATATTTTTGTCCAGCAGAGGCTTTGTTGAAGAGATGCACTTGTGATTTTTGTCAGACTGCATCCGTTTCCGACTACAGCTATGTAGTTTCCACTTCTATGCCTTTTATTATTAGTTAAAGTTGCGGTTACAGTTGCATATGCATTGCATTCCTCTCTTGTCCTGGACCGATCTGGAGTAAGAATGGGATTGCCTGCGTTAGAGTTTCAGCGACTGCTATTTGGACAGCCCGCAGTTCCGAGAGAGGCTGAAGTCTCATGAAATGGAATTAGAGAAGACCAATAAGTTCATCAAGGAGCTGATCAAGGATGGGAAAGCTTTAATTCAAGCGCTGAAAAGTAAGATACATGTTTGCTTTGCTTAAGAATGTAGGGGGGACATGCACTCTGTTTATTAATCTGTAACATATTGTTTATTACTCAAGGCAACGAAACACAGTTCGATTAATATACGAGTAAGTGATTGTTGTATGTCGAGACATAGCTAGTAGAGAGCTTAACATTTAAACTACTTTCAAGTGTGTTTATTTTGAATAATCAGTCGATTATTATCCCATCCAGTTACCCCAAAAAGCCCCCCAAAATTTTGAATGTCATTTACATTAACAAAATATCAAACTAAATGTTTTCAAAAAATATTCCCAGGGCTATTTTAATTACAATTGAGTCATTTCCCTTCAGGTTTACACAGGTGTTCTTGTAGAATTCATTAACTTTTGAACAGGTTCAACTAACATTTCAGAAGTGCACCACAGACACAAACACAGTGACCCACAGTTTCAGACCCGCCTGAAATTTCCACTCCACTCCCCATTACCTTTCAAAACAAACACAGCGAGTCTGACCTTAGCAGAACAAGCGTGTACTAGAACTTACATCCAGTTGGAATTGACACCAAACCGGCTCTCTGTGTTGACCCAAGAGACAATACCGAAGGCGTGTTCGACAGCTTCAAATTCCACAGGTTTGTTATATAAAGTTGTATAGCTGGAAAAGCCTTCCTCTAGATGTGGTTTATTGGAATCATCTGGGCAAGAGGTCCTGAATAATGCCTGAAAATGAAGATGTTTGCTCTATACGTTCTCTGCTTCTCTATTACACTTTTTGTTGTAATACAAAATACGAATAACCACATGTATGAGATTTCTGCCAATTTGCCTAACATAAAATCATTGCAAATAGTCCCTGTGTTGGATTTCCCATGAGACCGAACCCCTCCTGTCCTCTTTATCCATTGCTGATGTTTTGCTCCACTCAATTGCTTATGCGATGTGCAAACCTGTCATGTGTAGAGCGAGAGACTTCATAAATACTTAACACACTAACTTGTTATTGTGTGTGAGCAGAGCTTCTTTCCAAAGTCTGAGACCTGATACCTTGTTTAAAACCTCCATAAACACTAACCACAGGTCTTGTACTCCACAAAGATGCATTTTTGATATCCTAATTGACATTAAAAAGACAGATGAAGAGTTGAGGTAGGCTCACAAGGTTATAAGCAAAATGTTCTCAGTGACTAGTGTTTTGGCAACACCCAAAAAATGGCACAAGGAAGGACTGTTTCATGGGGGAAGCATGTCCTTATTTGACATGTATTGTCATAGGGTAATAGTAATTGCTAGAGTATTGTTATACAGTTCTTTGGTCTCTATGGGTCAGATCCTGTCTAAAATATAAGGCTATGGGATTTAAACACAATTGCTAACCAAGTCTCTCTTTTTTAAACATAAAGTTAATGTGTACCAATATCACTGCAGTCACATTTCTTCTGAATTACTCTTGGCTCGATAGAGTCTGCAATTGGAGTTTAATCACTATTGTCCGGTTGCTATGCCCAAATGATAGACAACTCACACATTTTTGAACTTTATTACCCATTATTTCCCAATGCCCTGAATTCGCCTGAATTCCCTCACCCTTCCTCTTTTTTCTTCTTCTTCTTACGTATACTGTGTGCATGACATTGTCTTGCTTCATTCCACCAGTGATGGTTTGTGATTTGCATGGACCTTTCTCTTACACTGTCTGTGATTTCGACGGTAAAAGGTCAGTAAAAAAACTGTTAATTGGTTAACAGAAAGTTTCCTTACTATATAGCCTATGGTCAATAACTGTGACATATACAGTATATAGGGTTGGGGTATTCAGAATTGAAGTATTATTTGAAACAGGGACGAACTTTTAGTTTTTCCGAAATCGTCAGAAAGTTAAAATTTCGATTCCTAGTTTCAATATTCACAGACCGCCGAACCGGAAGAAGAAACCGCTGAACAACGCCAATCGAAGAAGCGTGTACCGGAAGTGTTGGCATAACCACGCGAGTCGAACATGAGTAGCTTAAAGTCGCGGTCCAAAGTGTGGCTTCACTTTTCTGAAAATAACGAAATATCGGCAAAATGCAAAATTTCTGACAAAAGGAGTATTTGTGACAGAAGGAGTATTTCCTTCAGAAAGACTGTTGGTTAGCAAGGTTAGCTAAACTTTTTTGACCCTGCCTCTTAAAAGAATCGAAATCGAGAATCGTTAGGAACCGGAAATCGAAACAAGGAATTGAAAATTGGAATCAGAATCGTTCAAATTCTAAACGATACCCAACCCTACATATATAATGGTACATTTTATGTAATTTTACTGTAAAATGCTGTTAAATTTACAGTTTGGAAGCGAAAAGAACAAGTCATTGTATAATTTACAGTGAAAAAAATGTAAATTGACATTCCCACTATTCCCTAGCCTGGGGTTCCCCATGCTGCCTTGCCGAAACATCATTTTATTCACGATTCTGAGGCAGCCTGGACACCATGAACCAAATTTTAGGGGAGGGAGCGACAAGACAATGACGACGTCTATGCGACACTCGAAGCAGTTTGTTTATATCTATGATCCATCTTGGACGCAAACGTTACCTTTTGATACAGCCTTTATGTATACATACCGTAAAACTTTGAAATAATAGCCCGGGCTTTTTAACTGCACCAGCTTGAGACAGGCGTCTATATGAGCACCGGCCTTCATAATTTAGTATTGAGATGTTGTTCATTGAGTCTATAATCTCTAAAAATCTCCAAATGCTCCACGTGAAACTGCGGTCTTCCAACCTTTTACTATCGCGTCAATTGATTTGATTAATATGGGAAGAGAGCGAGACAGCGCTCATGTTTGAAGACGTGAGGGGCGCTCGCTCTCTCTCTCTCTCTCTCTCTCTCTCTCTGTGCTCGCTCATGCAGCAGTCATTCTATTCTACATCACTGACTGATCAAAATAGGCTTCTGGCGGAAACATTTTTCTTTGACGGTCGCCAAAAAGCAATCTGACGGTTTTAGAAGATTAACAACCCGAAACTAAAAAGACAGACCCGCCATCTATTTGAGACCGGCTTTTATTTACCCAAACCTGCAGCCACACCAAGCATGTAAAAGAGATAGGCGTCTATTTGGGACTCGGCTATTATTTGAAGTTTTACGTTAAATCTCCTGAAATCTCTGACCCATCGTCTTTTTCCTCATCTAATTTTCTGTCGCTCTACATACGTCATCTGGTATCATTGAACCGATTGCCTGACGAGGCGAGCTACCTTCAGGCGCATTTGATAGACATTCGTAACACCCAATAATAGACCCATTTTGCGCCGACATCACAGTTACGTCACAGCGCTAGCTGGAGGCAAAACAAAAGTGAAAACTGGAGGCGGCCAATACAAACCAGCACAGATTCGGCTACATAATAAGGAGCTTAAATTATTGTTACTATTATTAAATTCATCTTGTTGTGTTGTTTGGTGCAAGAATTGATGAAAAATGAATATGCTGTATCTGGAAGTTTTATTTCTAGAAAATATTCACATCATTAAAATCGCACCGTAATGTCACTTTTTACATTGTCGTCGTCTTGGCACTGGCTCGGCAGAACTGCGGATCATACACACAAGTCTTGTACTGGACCATTCAGCACATAGGTATAGGCATCTAAAGATTTATATGCCCTCAGTTTCTCTTTACGATCGGTTTCTCTATAATGTAGGTGTAGAAGTCAGGCCACTCAACCGAGGTAACGTAACGTTAATCCTGTCAGATCGTCCATGCATTGAGTGAGTGTGTAGGCGGCTACGGGTCGGCCAATCTGGTTCCGTCCGTAAAAAATAACTTTTGGAAATAACAATCGCGGTCCTGGACACTGAGTGACCTTACACATTAAGATAAAATCGGATTTTCTCCAGTCATTGTTAAAAAAACAAGCTCAATACTTGCTAACTAGCGTTAGTGAAGCAGCCAGAGGGATCGTTCTGCCTCCACCTAAGCTCCGCCCACAAAAAAACGTCACCATGTTTACCAACTGAAAAGGGATCTATATGGCTTCCAGGCATTCGTTAACCACGAGAAAATGAACATGTGGTTTGATGGAATGATACGTTGTCTGGCGTTAGCCAGGCTAACAATTCCCTGCGGGACAGTTTTTTTTTTTTTAAATAACTGTTTCTTCATAATTTTCTTAGTTTCTTTTTAATCAGCTATGTACATTAGGGTTTTGTATTAGATTTAATGTTGTTAAATTAATGTTTATTGCATTTTTAAAATTTCAACGTGATCATGATGGTGTTTAATGTTTATGTGAATGACACTGTGCAGCTTCTAGGATTAACTTTCCTGTGGAAGAGTTTCTCATGATGAGCTCTGATTGATCATGTGACCCTCATTACTGCTGTGATTGTTGGCTGTCAGTGTATTACAATGGAACAACCCTGATATTAATACTTGAAAAGGTCAGTAAATGAACATTATATCAGATAAGGAAATATGGTTTATTGCTGTAAAATTATATACGGTTAAAAGTCTGTAAAACCTATAATGTTGCTACTGTATTTTTAACAGGAAAACTCTGGTAACCACAGCTGCCAGTTTTTTTCTCGTAAATTCTCTGTTTTTTTTTTTTGTACAATGAGGGTTGGTCACCTCTGAACCCATAGAAGCGTGCAAACGGCTGCTCTATCACTGATCTGCAGTTCAGTTTGAGCTGTGACTGATTCACAGAAATCAGGACACCGTAACCTTCAATGGGCCGGTGCATTGCTGCAACACACATGTTTAGCAGGACAGCCTTTTCCTGGAATCAGTGTGTTTTTGAAGCGACTAACATGATGTTGTGGTTCATAGATTGTTGGAAAGTCAGGGTGCAAATTTACTGAGGGGTCTGACCCACTTAAATAATGTTTAAATTAGTTAAAAATAAAATTAAAAAGCCCTGCAGTCAACAATTTTATTCCTTAAAACTCATCTTTGATAATCAAAATGACGTTTAAATGTTTTTTTTTTTCTTTTCTGTAAAAATAATTTCTTCATACCTTAAAGGGATAGTTCACCTAAAAAAAAAACCCTCTGATTACATTAATAACTCTAAAGGCCTGTTCACACCGGGACGAATTTCGCGCGCGATATCGTCGACGTTTAACGCCTCGTGACTAAACAATGGGGGCCAATGTGAATGTTCACACCGACGCGAAAAGCGGCACGCATAAAAGCGTCATTTTTTTAAAAAACGCCTCGGGTTCGCTTTTTGGTTTGACGCGCGCGTCAGAAAATATCCGAACAAGCGAGATTGGCGGTTTTGCTCACGTGTCTGGTACTTCTGAAGTTACAGTAAAGTATAACTTGGGGCGCTCAAACACAAAACGGTCTTGCCGAGCACACATATGGCGAAGAAGATAGCTGCTGGTTTCGGAGCATAAAGAGCTATGATCATATTTATATTAATATTTCTGTAATAAAAGTATCATAGGGTGACCAACAGTCCTGTTTTCCCGGGACATGTGTAACTTTGTGCTTTATAGGAATCTGAGTTGAGATTAGAACTGCGCATAGTGTGAGACTGTGAGTAGTGTCAGTTAGATTTTGACAAGTGAGGAGAGGAGATAACTGCTCTGCCAACTCTATATTTTTTCTTGCTCGATCCCCATGTATGAGGGACGTATGTTTCACGTCCTGTCCTGGCTGTTTTTAAGAGATGAAAATGTCCTGGTTCCAAAAAAAAAAAAGCTCCTGGAAAAGATCAGTTCTATATATTTAAAATATGGATGGGCAAACAAGGTGGATGAGGAAGAAAAACAGGATAAAGAGGATAAAAACGAAAGATATAAATAGATTTTGTTAGTTTGTTTTTGTGAGTTTGTGACAGCTATTTTTCGTTACATTTTGGAGGCATTTCTTTTAGTTATTTATATACGTATGTATTTTTCTAAAACAGAAGACATTATTTCTATCATTATTACATTCTTTTTTTAATATGTCATAATAAAACATGCTGAGACATGAAAATGAACACCCTAGTATAGGATTAAATTATTTTTTCTGTTTTACATTAAGCGCCATCTAATGTCAAGGAATGAATTTGCATGTTCACTCGGCTCATCGTCAGCGAAAAACGCTTGGGTATGAACACAAAAAACGCGATGAAAAACGCTGACGAATAACGCATGTTGATATTCGTCCCGGTGTGTACGGGCCTTAATGAACATTAATTTCTCATTCTCATGTCGTTCCAAACCCGTAAGACTTTTTTCATCTTCGGAACACAAATAAAAATATATTGAAGGAAATCTGAGAGATTCCTGTCCCTCTAACTTACAGCTACGCAACAACTATTTTCAAAAAGTTCAAAAAGAGATCATCAGATTACTTAAAATGTGTCAGTTTTGTGAACTCAAAAGAAGAGGTAAGTTCAAAATACTCATTTGAAAATTCAAAATTCATTTGATTGAACTCATTTGTTTAATTTAAGTTTACCCTACTCAAACCAATTAATTATTTTCAGCATTAGGTTTTATAGTAATTGAAATGATTAGCCTTTGGCTCGATTACGTTATCAAACAGCTAATAACGTGTTACTCAAACCATGTTCCTGAGTCAGGCCACTGCCTTCTAAAAATCTGCATTACACTGCAGTTTTAATGAGAAAATACTGCACATGTTTAGTCTTAAAGCATTTAAAAAACACCACACATTAAAAACTTGATTTTCACCACAGGGCGTCTTTAAAAGTTGAGTTCACACACTGCAGTGTTTCACATTTATGAACAGAAAGAGAACATGCTCCCAGTGGATGTTTTCACACTGCTCAGCTGTGAATGGGGAAAAGATACATTCGCTAGTGCTAAGTGAGGGCACATCCACAGATGAATGCACGAGAGGAGAACAAAGAAACAGCGTGTGTGTTTTGCTTGGTGTGTGTGTGGAGTGGGGTGGAGGGGAATTAGGGCAGCCTCATCTTGATGATTATTGTCGCTCTATAATCTCAGCCGTGTGTCTGGAGGCGACCTATAGCTGGCGCCTGGCGGAGCTTCAGTCTCTCGTTGAGCATGAGTAAAGCAGGATTATCGTTATTATCACATATCCTCTTTAATAAAGAAACTTAGAAATGAGATTGTAATTGCATGAGGTGTGCTCATAAACTCGGGATTACAATCAATCAATCAACCAACCAATCAAGTGTCTTTGATGGAGACTGAGTGATGGTGTTGCCTCCAGATGCATTATTATTAATGTATGGTTGGCATGTTCCCTCTCTTAAAGGGATAGTTCACTTTGAAATTAATTTTTGGTAAGTTTTAGCTTACCTCAAGGGAATCCAAGATGTAGGTGTCTTTGTTTCCGCAGTAGTTTCAATTTTGATATTTTTAGGTCAAACCGTTCTTGTCTGTCAGTCATATAATGCAGGTCTATGGTCACCACCTCAAAGAGCATGCACAGAGAAGTCCAAATTAAACATGATTTAATGACTCGGAAATGTAAGTACACGTTGATGGCTTAAGACACGAAACGAGCGGTTTGTGTGAGAAAGCGAACAGTATTTATATATCGTTTTTACCTCTTGTAACCACAGCCACGTCCAAGTGATCGGTCTGCACAAGCCCTGGAAGTGATCTCTTGCGCGTGTACATTGTTTTTTACACAGAGATTTCTAAATTGTTACCTTTCACTGTGAAGATCTAAACATATTTAGATATACAGGAAATCGCAATGGAAGACGATTTTCGAAATATCAACAGACAACGTTTAATTTTTTCGCAACCGTGCAAGTGATCAGTTCTGCCGCGAGAACGGTTTGACCTAAACATATCAAAATTTAAACTACTGCGGAAAACAAAGACACCTACTTCTTGGATGCCCTTGAGGTAAGCTAAAACATACCAAAAAATAATTTAAAAGTGAACTATCCCTTTAAATTAATTTGTCTGGTAATTGGAATACATAACCATTGCCTTAAATTATTATTACTGGAGAAATATATTATGAAATATAAGTTTGTAGCATGATTATTATGGATTACTTGTGATCCTGTGCCGTACCATCTATATTTTAAATTTTTCACATTTTCATTCACATTTTCTTCAGAAAACATATATCTAGGGTTGGGTATCGTTTTGAATTTGAACGATTCTGATTCCGATTTTGATTCCTTGTTTCGATTCCGGTTCCTAACGATTCTCGAATTCCGATTTTTTAAGAGTCAGGGTCAAAAAAGTTTAGCTAACCTTGCTAACCAACGGTCTTTCTGAAGAAGTACTCCTTTTGTCACAAATTTAGCATTTTGCCGAGATTTCGTTATTTTTAGAAAAGTGAAGCCACACTTTGGACCGCCGACGTAAGCTACTCATGTTCGACTCGCGCGGTTATGCCAACACTTCCGGTAGACGCTTCTTCGTAGGTGTTGTTCAGCGGTTTCTTCTTCCGGTCGCGGACTGTGAATATCGAAACTAGGAATCGAAATTTTAACTTTTTGAACGATTTCGGGAAAACGAAAAGTAAGTCCCGGTTCCAATCGATACTCGATTCTCGATACCCAACCCTACATCACATCCACATCAGTTATAGCCTGATAGTATATGGTTGATATTGGATTTGCACGCTCATTTCTATATTTATATTTTTAGATTACAATTGCACTCACATAAAGTTAATCTTTAAAACACCTGCAATTTAAATATAATATTTTGCTCATGTCAAAAATTAAATTACATTTACATTTTTAATATACATTTTCATTCTGTTCATTATAATGTTGGAATTCCTAAATTCACTTGTAGGGCTATTTTTAAGTGAATTATTTTAGTTTTTAGTGTTTTAATTTTTAGAAAAACATATATTGAATTTTAATATTGTCCATTCAGTCGGTTATTGGCCACAGCTTAAAAAAATTAATAATTATTGTCTTGTCCTATTGGTCAGAATTTTTAACATAAATTCAGAAAATCCAGAAAAATGTTTACTTTAATTGTTTTAAGCTTGTGTTGGTCTTTAGGTTTATAATAAAAGACAGTTTGAGGTTAAAGGGAAAAAAGCAAGGGGAATCATTATGCCTTTCATGCAGTGAAAAAGGTATCAAGCTCCACAGTTTTCAACATCCTCTTTCCAGGCAGGAAAATGAAACCATTCAGTTTTTTTTTAGATAAGCTTAACTTGTATTGAAGCTAGCCTCGCGAGACCATCCTGATCTCGCGAGCTTTCAAGGTTTCACTCGCAGATCAGTCTGGATACTTTCCGTTAAAGAAAATTTGGGAGCAGTTCACCAAACGAACGTCCAATCAGCGTTGGCTTTGAGGCGGGTTGAGGTATGACGCAATCAAGCGGAAGCAACGCAATCTAGAAACATTTTCAGACAGCGGTAGTCCTAATTCTTTTAGCCGCTCGCTAATGCTTTTTCTCTTGCATCCTTCTTGTGAAATATGGACCGGGCAGCTGAAATGGTGCCTTTTATTCGCAAATTGTAGTTACATAAACGGCAAATATCCTTTGCCGACATGTTGCTTATTTGCTGAGCTAACGAGCCTTTACCTGCAGCAGCAAGTTAGTACGTCATGTGCTTCGTTGATCTGATTGGTTGATTTGGCCCGTCTATCACCAACATAGGCCAATCAGCTAACCAGTATTTTCGCCCCTTACCAAAACTTCTTCAACGGAAGGTTTCCAGATGGATATGCGGAGCAAATCCATCTGGCAGAGTCAAGTTATATTGAAGCAGGGGCATTCCTGAATGTTTAGGCCTGCTTCTTCTATGCTAAATGTAGCCTATAATCATTTTATTTTCTGTTCAGTAAAATAACAAAAAGGAAAAACTGCTCTTCGCAGCTTCTTTGAAGTGTCAAGAGGCATAACATTTGTGGAGAAGGGGCAGTATACTGACTCATGGCTACTTGTTTGTGGTTTTAGACCGTCTGCTCTGGGATAAGCAGTTCTCGTACGCTGTGAAGTACAAGGCCTTTTAGGTAATGGGCTGTGATGATTCGGGCCCATTCTCACTGGTTAAGACTTCCTGTTTAATTCAATGTTTCACAATTGAGTGGCCACTTTAACCAAAACATCCTTCAGTGAATTCATAGCATGTGTCACAATCTCTCCATGCTACAAATTGAGCTACCAATCTTGTCATCTCTGTCAGCCTCAACTGGGTCAAGTTTTAATTTGTACATTTTAACATTTTAATATTATGCCTAACATAAAACGACATCTTGTGTTATTTACAATAAATTAAACGTATGTATTTTGCTTGTTGTTCCAGAAACCCAACTTGACTTTCTTTGTTCTGTCAAACACAATAAGGAGATATTTGGTAGAGTGTTTAAGCTGTTAAAGGGATAGTTCACCCTGAAATAAACATAAGTCACACTTTACTCACCCTGGTGTTGTTGTAATGCAGTATGCCGCAGCGCTAATAGAGTCTCACAAATGTGCAGTTCGAGACGCAAAAAGACCAAGGTCAGGATTTCTCTTAAAGGGATACTTCCCTTTTGGAAAAATGAACGTGTATTTAAAATGGGTCATTTATGTAGAAGCAATATGAAATTATTATTTTTTTAATTTGGAGCTTTCTAGACTGAGAAAAGCCAGAAAATGTTTTTTTGGCTTATGTGGATGAAGGACAACAACTCCCAGAATGCACTTGCTTCGCTGCCCTAGGAGGCCACGCCGTGGACCGGTATCAGGAGCGCAGTAGTTAAACAACAAGTCTAGGCTACTAGTGAGTCTCCGTGAGGAGTCTGCCCGAAAATGTGTTTCGAGACTTCGCCCAAAATGTCCGGGATTCGGCTTTTGCG
>JAQIUQ010005591.1:0-12954 GCA_030378365.1 Hybognathus amarus | reverse complement strand
GTTCAGTTACGTATTGCTGAATAATGCTTTCACAGCTCTTCATCTGGCGTGTGTTTACATTATACACATGAAGTTTGAAGCAAATCGGGTAAAAGTAAGAGTGCGATTTCAAAGCATTTTGAAAGTGAAACACTTTCTGCTGCCAGTTGGTGGCGCTATATATTTGACTCACATCCATGTGATCGACCTCTTACAACGAACACACTGCTGAAGTTTCATCAAGATCAGTTAATGTATGCAGAAGTTTTAACACACTTCCTTTTTGATTTATTTACTTACTTTTTTGATTTATGGACCAAGTTAATTTAATTAATACACTAATTATATAAAACTATTGTCAATGCACTACAATTAAACAGGTTATATGCCTTTACTTATAAAAAAATAAAAATAAAAACTTATTTAAAAAATACCAGGCTTAAGAAATGTATTTACTTTAGCAGGCCAGACACACAGTGAAATGATTAAGCCCCCTCCCCCTACACACACACACAGAGACTGTGTGTCAAAAGACTCAAAATCACACACACACACAGACTGTGTGACAGGCCTAGGCTCAGAAAGAGCATGATCATATTCAAACTACAATATCTGACTTTCTGTGGGTTTGAGCTTATTATTGTTAATTAGAAAGTTGTTTGGCTTGAATAGAACAATATACACGGCAAGTTTTGTAACTGTCAGTAAAACTAACCAAGTTATAACACACTTTATGTGTCCTTTTTTAGTCAAAAAAATCCGCCACGGCCAAACCGTTCGAGATATCACAAATCCGTCCGGAATATAGCATCCTCAATGTCTTGACTTCATGCACACCGAGTTTGGTGGTGATTGGTAACAGCATGGGTTGTAATTTGATGTTTTTCTAGGACAATTATTTAAAAAAAAAACATAATTCCCGACTTCCGTTTGAACTGTCGGTAAAACTTAGAGCACGAAAGTTGTTTGGCCTGATGTGATCTATGAGTGTACCGAGTTTCATATTAATCCATGCACGTGTGTTTGATTTATGGACAAATGTTCGAATCCCTAAAAGAATGCATCCTAAAAGAATGGTAAAGTTTGATGCGTCGCCACGGCAACAGTTTCAAAGATATCAAGAATCCATTCATAGGTCTTCATCTGCCGTGTATTTACATTATACAGATGAAGTTTGAAGCAAATCGGGTAAAAATAAGAGGGTGATTTCAAAGCATTTTGAAAGTGACACACTTCCTGCTGCCAGTTGGTGGCGCTATAACTTTGACTCACAATAGTCACATCCATGTGATCGTCCTCTTACAGCGAACGCACTGCTGAAGTTTCATCCAGATCAGTTAATGTATGCTGAAGTTATGACACACTTCCTGTTTCACGTTTCTCGCCATAGTTTCGTTTCCTCGCCACGGCCAAACCGTTCGAGATATCAAAAATCCCCACACAAACTTTCATCCTCAATGTCTTGACTTCACGCTGACCGAGTTTCGTCGAATTTGGATCAGAGCTCTAGGAGGAGTATTTAAAAGTTCATTGCGTGTGTTTTACAAAAAAACCTCAATAGCCGACTTCCTGTTGGGCTGGGGTAAAGAGTAAGAACGCGAGGTATAGATGAAATTCTGCTATCGACATGTGTACCGAGTTTCATATTATTACATGCAAGTGTGTTTGAGTTATGGACCAGGTGTTCGGACCCCATTCCAGGGGGCGCTGACGAGCCGCCCTGCCACGCCCGGGTACCAGCTTCAGCCCGGCTCTGATGGCCGCGGGTTCTGACCCGTGTGCAAAGTTTCAAGAGTTTTCGAGCATGTTAAGGGCCCCAAAAGTGCCCGAATAGTCGCTAGAAAAAAAAATAAATAAATAAATAAAAAAAATAATCGAAGGAAAACAATAGGGCTCTGCGCCCTTCAGGGCTTGGGCCCTAATAAATAATCGGAAGGAAAACAACAGGGCTCTGCGCCCTTTCAGGGCTTGGGCCCTAATAGTAATAATTAAAGCTGCAAGCAGCCTTGACGGGGCCAAGCACTTTAATGGTTCCTTGGCTTCAAAAAGTAGTCAAAAATACTTTGCTTTCAAAACTTTAAAAGAAACTTCAGTAAGCAAAGTATTCTTACTTCACAACTTCATGACCACTTCATTACTCAAAATGAAGACTTTGTATAAAAAATGAAACACACTGTATATTTAATAAGAAATACTAGTACAATACTTAACAGCATGACAAAGAAATTGAAATGACATTTTAACACAACTTTAAGTTGCCCCACATGGGGCTTGAACCCACAACCTCCGGGTCATAAGCCTATCACTCATCTCATTGCACCACTGAGAACTTGTGTTTCAACTAAGATAAAGAAGGCAGTTTGGCTTGTTTGGATACATGATTTATTAAGTTGATTTGTGAAAGCCAACTAACTTAAATCCTATTTAAACTTTTATGATCAAACTTGTCAGGTACCTTCAGGCAATGCTAATGATGATCCATGCCAAATCTGGTGAAGAAATTTCGAAACGTTTTAAAGATATTGCAAATTATAACAAAATTCAAAATGGCGGACACGAGGTACATCCCATCATGACAAAATTGATATCCACGGATTCGGCATGATCCAAGGAATCCATAGATACCACATTGACATATGATTTTCTGAAAAACTGTTCAAAAGTTATTAGCCAAAATAGCAATTTTGCATATCTCATGAACCCTAGGTGGCGCTATTCCCAACTTTGGTAGGACACCTCAGAACATGCTTCCGATAAAGTGTATCGATTTTTGTTTTGATTGATCAAACTTTGGCCGAGATATAGCCTCTTAGCCAATTTTGGGTGGATCTCGTTAAGTTTGCGACAGCATAACTTGTGAACAAAGATGAATAAAAAAATCGGGGACAGTAGTCCTCAGTTGCGAACCCACAACGCTAAGCATCGGGATCCGTGGTGTAACACGTTGAGCTAATCACTCATGCGTGTACATCAGCCTGTTCAGGAGAGGTTTCAGTGTGAGAATGAGTTGTCAAACAAGTTCCATGACATGTTATCCAGATTAGCATGCTAAGCTAGCTCAATGCTAATGTATCTTATAACTTGGTACATCCAATCCTGGCAAAATACATATCCTCGGATTCGACAGGATGCAGGAATCGATAGACACCAATTTTATGATTTTATGACAAACTGTTCACAAGTTACAGGTTCTGATCCAACTCTGGGTCAACCTTGCTCATTTTGCGACACCATAACTTTTGAAGAAAGTTGAACAAAACAAATCGGGAACAGTACTTTTATGCGGCTCGAGTCTGAAGATCGTTTGAGTGCATGTTTGGAAAAAATTGGACAGAATTTGAAGGAGGAGTAGCGAAAAAACTGTTTCACATTTGCTCCAATATGGCGGCCAGTCACATTGTTTAAAAATAACACATGAGATATCGTTGAAAGTGGACATAACCCAAGGAAAATTTTGATATATAGAAATCAAATTTCAGAGCGATGTTAGCAAAAGTTATACAAGTTTTTGCAAAAAACAATGATATCTCTGGAACACTAGGGGGCGCTGTCACCAAACTTCTCAGATACTGCTGGACCATGCTAATGGTGATCCATACCAAATTTGGTGAAGAAATTTCAGATAGTTTAAAAGATATTGCAAATTATGACAAAATTCAAAATGGCGGACACGTGGTACATCCCATCATGGTAAAATTAATATCCACGGATTCGGCATGATCCAAGGAATCCATAGATACCACATTTATGATTTTTTGAGAAACTATTCAAAAGTTATTGGCCAAAATAGCACTTTTGCATATCTCACGACCCGTAGGTGGCGCTGTTCCCAACTTTGGCATGGAACCTCATATCATGCTTTTGATGAAGTGTACCAATTTTTGTTTCGATTGATCAAACTTTGACCGAGATACAGCCTCTTAGCCAATTTTGGGTAGACCTCGTTAAGTTTGCGACGTTACAACTTTTTTTTTCCAGTATAACAAAAAAATCGGGAACAGTACTTTTATGCGGCTCAGTCAGAAGATCATTTGAGTGCATGTTTGGAGAAAATTGGACAAAATTTGAAGGAGGAGTAGCGAAAAAACTGAGAACTGTACATTTCAAAATGGCCTCTACTGTAATGGGCGGGGTCTTAACGTACAGTATTGGTTTTGATCAGCACAATGAGAGGAATCAGGTGTACTAAGTCTCATGTCTCTAGAGCAAAGGGTTCAAAAGTTATAAGCATTTCAATGTTGAAATTTTAAACTGGTGGTGGTGCTTTAGGGTTGGTTCTAGAGACTCAAAATTTTGCTCAATTAATTTGCATGACCATATCTATAAGTGTGCCAAATTTCATCATTTTCCTACTTACGGTTCATAGGGCTGCCATAGACTTCCATTGGCGGAAGAAGTATAATAATAAATATAGCTGCTAGCAGCAATACGGGGCCAAGCCCAGCAAGACGCAGCAAGCAGACCAAGCGCGCGCAGAGCCAGCATATAAAGTACAGCAGCGCAGCAAGCATTTAAGCACCGAGAGCAGTGCGGAGCCCGAAGAACAAAACATCAGAAATTAAACGTACACGTAAATGTACTTCAAGCACATCAAGTACAGCAAGTACCGTAAGCACAGCAGAGCAGCAAGCATTTAAGCACCAATAGCAGTGCAGAGCCGCAAGAACAAAAACAGCACAAATTGAATACACATGTAAATGAAGCACAGCGAGCATTTAAGCACCAACAGCAGTGCAGAGCAGGAAGGAATTGAAATGAAACCTTAATACACAAATTTAAAGTCGCCCACGTGGGACTCGAACCCACAATCAGAGTGGTTCAGGATTTGAGATACATAGTTTAGCACATTGCACCACTCAGACGTTGTGAATTTCAAAGCAGCAGGGAGAGGGTTCAGTGTGAATGATTCACAAAAATGTTCCATGACATGTCATTCAGATTAGCACGCTAAGCTAGCTCAATGCTAAATATATCTTATGACTTGGTACATCCAATCCTGGCAAAATACATATCCTCGGATTCGAACAGGACGCAGGGAATCGATAGATACCAATTTTATGATTTTGTGACAAACTGTTCACAAGTCACAGCTTCTGATACGGTCAACCTTGTTCATTTTGCAACACCATAACTTTTGAAAAAAGATGAAGAAAAAAATCGGGAACAGTACTTTTATGCGGCTCGGTTCGAAGATCGTTTGAGTGCATGTTTGGAGAAAATTGGACAAAACTTGAAGGAGGAGTAGCGAAAAAACTGTTTCACATTCGCTCCAATATGGCGGCCAGTCACATTGTTTAAAAATAACATATGAGATATTGTTGAAATCGGCATGACCCAAGGAATATTTTGACGTATAGAAATCAAATTTCAAGCAAAGTTAGCAAAAGTTATACAAGTTTTTGCAAAAAACAATGATATCTCTGGAACACTAGGGGGTGCTGTGACCAAACTTCTCAGGTACTTCCAGACCATGCTAATGGTGATCCATACCAAATTTGGTGAAGAAATTTCAAATAGTTTAAAAGATATTGCAAATTATGACAAAATTCAAAATGGCGGACACGTGGTACATCCCATCATGGCAAAATCGATATCCATCGGATTCGGCATGATCCAATGAATCCATAGATACCACATTTATGATTTTCTGAGAAACTGTTCAAAAGTTATTGGCCAAAATAGCACTTTTGCATATCTCACGACCCGTAGGTGGCGCTGTTTCCAACTTTGGCATAGAATCTCAGATCATGCTTTTGATGAAGTGTACCAATTTTCGTTTTGATTGATCAAACTTTGGCCAGATACAGCCTCTTAGCCAATTTTGGGTGGACCTCGTTAAGTTTGCGACAGCATAACTTTTGAACAAAGATGAATAAAAAAATTCGGGGACAGTACTTTTATGCGGCTCAGTCTGGAAGATCATTTGAGTGTATGTTTGGAGAAAATTGGACAAAATTTGAAGGAGGAGTAATGAAAAAACTGTTTCACATTCGCTCCAATATGGCGGACAGTCACATTGTTGGAAAATGAAAAGGAGACATCGTTGGAATCGGTTTAAGCCAAGGAACATATTGACATAAAGAAATTAAATTTTGAACTACATTTGCAAAAGTTATAAGCTGTTTTACAAAAAACCTTATACTTTTGGAACACTAGGTGGCGCTGTGATCAAACTTCTCAGGTACTTCCGGGCCATGCTAATGGTGATCCATAACAAATTTGGTGAAGAAATTTCAAATAGTTTAAAAGATATTGCAAATTATGACAAAATTCAAAATGGCGGACACAGGGTACATCCCATCATGGCAAAATCGATATCCACGAATTCAGCATATTCCAAGGAATCCATAGATACCACAATTATGATTTTCTGAGAAAGTGTTCAAAAGTTATTGGCCAAAATAGCAATTTTCATATCTCATAACCTGTAGGTGGCGCTGTTCCCAACTTTGGCATGAAACCTCAGAACATGGTTCCGATGAAGTGTACCAATTTTGCTGTTGATTGATCAAACTTTAGCCGAGATATAGCCTCTTAGCCAATTTTGGGTGGACCTCGTTAAGTTTGCGACAGCATAACTTTTGAACAAAGATGAATAAAAAAAAATCGGGGACAGTACTTTTATGCGGCTCAGTCCGAAGATCATTTGAGTGCATGTTTGGAGAAAATTGGACAAAATTTGAAGGAGGAGTAGCGAAAAAACTGAGAACTGTACATTTCAAAATGGCCACTACTGTAATGGGCGGGGTCTTAATGTACAGTATTGGTTGTGATCAGCATGATGAGTGGAATCAGGTGTAATAAGTTTCATGTCTCTAGAGCAAAGGGTTGAAAAGTTATAACCATTTCAATGTTGAAATTTTGAACTGCTGGTGGCGCTATAGAGTCGGTCCTGAGAAGGTCAAAAATTGGTCCAATTACTATTCATTAGCAACACTACAAGTGTGCCAAATTTCATTATTTTCCTATGTACGGTTCATAGGGCTGCCATAGACTTCCATTGGCGGAAGAAGAAGAAGAAGAAGAAAACTAACAGATACAATAGGGGCTATCCCATTTGGGGCTTGGCCCTAAAAAACCAACAGATACAATAGGTGGCTCAGCACCTTCGGGGCTTGGCCCCTAATAATAATAAGAAAACCAACAGATACAATAGGTGCCTCAGCACCTTCGGTGCTTGGCCCCTAATAATAAGAAAACTAACAGATACAATAGGGGCTATCCCCTTCGGGGCTTGGCCCCTAAAAACAGTTGACAATGAATAGACAGGAGTCCAATAATAGCAAAACGAATCACTTATTCTAAAAAAAGAATATCAAGTATAAGATCTAAATCCGACATATAGGAAGGGCTGTTAACAGCAAACATCCGTCATTTAACAAATTCTAAAACAGGTGGATAATACCAAATTTAAACTTAGCCTGTCAATTTTCATTTTACAGTTACTCTTCTCTGCGCGAGCGTCAGTGTTTGAGAGAGCTTGGCGCTGCACTGATACAACTACACTTTTTAATCCGCAAGTAACGAGCGTGCAAATTTTTTTTACAAAATACATTAGGTAGGCCTACTTTAGTTATTATTAACACATGATACAACACATGCAGGCCGAGTTTTTCAATCATGAGAGTTAGTAGGCTAAATAAACGCCTGTTTCTCCCAGACTCGCACTTATCAGTCATCCAGAAATCACAGAACTTTCATAATCACTTAACTATAGCGATTCATTTTATTAAGATTTGTTGCTCAGCATTACTTAATCATTTTAGAATTTGCATGGCTGAATGTTGTTTTCCTCTTATCTGAGTTACCATGAATGCCGGAGTATTTTGAGTGAGATATATAATCCATGCGATCACTCCCGTGCTGAAATTCGAATCCAGATCAACACAATACAATATTTCAACTTTCCACATGCACCCCAGCCCGTTTACCTTCAGGAGTCAGAAGTAACTTTACCGTGAATGTAGTAGTCGTGTCCTCGCTCAAATCAGAGTCAGACGGCGGCCGCGGAGTGGAAGCGGGATTCGAGCGGGGTTCTATATTGCCTTACGCATTTGTCAATCATCCCGCTTGCTATTTTGGGAAATTAACCCAGTGAGCGCTATGATTGGTCAAACTTTTCTTCATTTGCTGTTGCTTGATTTGAGGACTGCGCGTAAAAGAGGCGGGTAAGCAGGTTTTTGCGTAGTTTAGAGTGACAGATCGTATCAGCGTACTTTGAGTTCAAAATGCGGTGACCGATACGCAAAATGCGTACAGGTTGGCAGGTCTGACGTGTCCACGACTCAGTAGTACCCACAAACATTAACTTTACACACCACATGTCCCATGGCTTCAGTTACAGTGAGTGTTCCCGCTGTCCCGCGCCCACATTCACTCACAGACATGATAATCCCACGGGGCTCACCCGCTCGCTCTCTCTCAGCCGACCGCTATAAGGGAATCGAGCGTGGCACGCTACGCCTGCAAACACTGAAGCACACACAATCTAAAGACACGGGAGGCTGACCGGTTGACTGTTTGTTGACTTTAATTTGCGACAGTGCTGCGGAGCATGTGGCCTCTAGGGACGTGGCTAGATGTGAAAGTTACAGGTCAGAACACCATCTAGTGGTGAAAAAAGTTCCAAAGTGTTGCTTTAACACAGGTACTTGAGGAGTTCATTGTTATTTCAACATAATATCTCATTATTTCAACACATATGTGTCGCGTGCAATATAATCAGAGTAGCCTATTTTTTCGTTTGGAATTCTATAGATATATTTCTCATGTCTGTGAGGCATAGTTTCGTCTAATAGTTCCAGCAATGGTTGTTTTTTTAAAAGATACAATTTATACAAAATGAAATTCACTTAAAGAAAGTGTACGACTTCTGCAGAAACACAGACGTAGGCTAATGAGCCATATCAGGACAAATCATGTCTTACCCACTTAATTTCTACTGAATTCATAATAAAGTAGGTTTATACTATGTATAAAAAAAAGATCAGATGAGCCCAGAATGAATGCAATGTGTTTAATTAGCCTAAACATTAAGCATCTTCCTCCCATAGAAAACCATTATAAGAACGATTGGTTTAATCAGATTAGAATGTCCCAACATGTGTCGAAATAACGAGAGCGCTGAAGCACCTGCTAGCCCCTCCCTCACGCCACATGTATAACCACATGGGTTGTGTTTGTATAATCGCACATCTTATTTCAGCGGAGGTAAATTAAACGCAATTCTCACGTATCCCTTGATGATGATGAATGAGATGGCCCAGCGGTTGGTTGAAAATCAAGAGGCTGATTTTTGTGCGTCAGGGCAGTGACGAGTACACATGTTGTCCAGCGATTGTCCAGACACCATCAGGCACAACAACTTAGCAACGGCCGTTCCCGCTGCGGTAAATTGCTATAAGAATAGTTCCAAAAATGGAGAGAAAAAATAAATTGGGTGCATTAAAAAGAAAAGAAAGAGACTGTAGGAAAAGTGTGGTAGCATCGGACTTATCTTCATCATCCACAACTCAGACACTGGTAAAAAGATAACACCGCTAACGTTACTCAGTCATCGATACAGTTAACGTTACCTGCTAGTGCTAGCCCTACAAGCCTGACACTCTCTAACGATGAGGCTAACAGCGGTCAAGCCCAGCATAGCCCGGAGTGGGACGATTGTCACCGGTAATCAGCTGGGAGGAACCTCGTCGGTCACGGATGTCCTCGGCCCAGCCGCAGCGGCAGCATGGGTCCTGCCTAGCCAATGTCCTGTCCGAAGACGAATATCCCACTGACCCGTCACCTTTCTCGTCACCCGGCCTCTCACCACTGAATTGATCCCTGCGGTGATTGGACATGGTCCTTGCCGGGCTGGTTTGAAGGACGGCTACAAGAGAGTTCCCATATGAGCAGGATAAGCGACGCTTCAGTTTCGGCTTCATGCGCCAGATGGGCGGCTCGGGTAACCCAGCGGAGCAGCAGTGGTTGGCGTACTCACCCAGGGCAAACCGACTGTTGTGCTTTTGTTGCTGGCTTTTTGGTAAAAAGTCCAATGACAGTGCTGGGAAAGCCTGGGTTGGCCCATGTATGGGGTTTTTCTTCATTTAAAGGGACAGAGTAGGTTGATTGCCTTTTTAGGCAGACGGGCTGCTTTTCGGGGCCACAGAGAACATGCTGGGCTGGGAAGACCCAGACTCTGATGAGGGGAGTTTCTCAGAGCTCCTGAAGTTGCTGGCTCACTGACGACTCCATCCTCGAGCACACAAATAACCTGAGAGTGACCTCAGTCACCAGTCCAAGAACGAGCTCAACACAGCTCTGAGATAAAGTCAGCAAAGTTCCTCAGCTATCGTAGATTCCACCATAGATAGAACAAGAATAGATCAGTTTTCTCTTTCACTCTGTCACCAAATCAGGCAGCAGCACTGAACGCTTTATTCAATTTGAGGAGTTAGCTGATGGTAGTGCGGCATCATTTAATGATCTTCTGCATAATTTGCTGACAAGGGACCTAACCCCAACCCTTACCCTTAATGTAAATGATCTGAGGGGACAAGCATATGCCGGTGCCAGAGCCAGGCCAGTTGACGGGACTGCAAACCAGGGTCAAGCTAAATGAATCAGACAGGGCATTTTATGTCCACAGCGGCGCACACCTCCTCAAGCTGATTCTTATGGATGCTGCGTGTTGTTTGTGTAGCGCAAACGTTTTTTTCTGCTTTTTAACTTCAAGCCTTCCGAGACTTAAAATACTGGAGGAGGAGCAGGAAAACATGCAACTGGAAAGAACCATTCTTACGCTGAAAACCTTTCTGACACCAGGTGTGCCTCCAGGAGCCGGCCACAGACGCGGTGATGACACTGAAGCCTCCCAGCTGCCGTATCCAACACCACCACAACAGCACACCCAGCCGGCCTCCTAAGCCAATGGCCTTCTGTCAAACTCGGCACACTTCAATTCATTTTTGGAACGATTCGCTGAAGAGGACATTCACCCTGTCGAGTTACCTCCAAAAGAATCACTGGTTGTCAACACTGCGGTGGATCTTACTTGAGCGTTCTGTCTCAGATCAGGAGTTCCGCACAGAGGAGGCCTTCGACAGTGTGGAGAACACAGCAGGAAATATGGCCAGAGAAGCGACCAGCCACAGAGATCGCGGAGCAGAGGGGTCGCAAAAGAAAAAGGCATTTTGACGAGGCCGAGAGGGACGACCAGATCAGAGGACAGCAGACGCCGCTTCAGAATCGGACAGTTATTTTTACATTCTCGATGCTTTTGTAGGGCAGAAAGACGATTTCGGACTTCAAAAAAAAAAATGTCCAAACTGTTCTGAGTACTCTCAGGCATGAAAACGGGTCAGGGGTGAAAAAGGTGAGAAGGATATTACCCCTCTGGGGGGGGGGGGGGTCAGAGGGCATGCTAAAAACAAGATAAAAATCAAAAAGATCAATTATTTTATAGTCTACTATAAAATTAAGAAAATATATGTATACACAAATGTATCACACAGCTGTTTAATGAGGCAGCAACATATGATAGATAAGACAGAACAGAGCAAAAAAATAGTGCTGCACAAAGCGGTTATGTGCATCCCGAGCGCTGAATGATGCGCTTGAGGCAACACGAGTCACAGCGCAGCTCTGTTTAGACTAAATTACGCATTGAAAAGTTCAAAGCACAAAGGAAATATCGATGCATAGTGTATTATACAGTATCTATTTAAGCAGTACTTTATTGAGCCTTTTCTTTTAACAGCTTTAAATTTCAGATACTGTGCACATGAACAATGATAGTGCTATCCAGTGTTGTGATCTCAGACACGCGGTAAAGGAACATGATTGAGGTACTACAACAAGATAGTCAATTTATGCGAAACCACAGAGCTTTATCTACAGGTATAATAATATTAACATTTAATCATGTTGGAGAGAGTTTAATCGTTGCCGAACGCGACGCGCTGTTTGAATGCTGAATGACTGACAGATGCGCTGTTTGTTTGAATGCTGGAATGAATTGGAGAATTACTGACAGCCGCAGCGGAGGGAAAAGTTTACGTGAACTTCAATTTAATGACTTAAACATTAAAGGAACACTCCGACTTTTCAGGACTTTGGCTTATTCAGCATATCTATAACTATGCTTTTAATTTATAGTAATCCTCTGAACGAACTCTCTGCTCCTCACCGCGGTGCGTCTCGAGTGATGCGGTTATCACTCCGCCCCAGTAGCAGTGCTTCGCCTTCTAAGAATATAGTTCCCAATATATATAGTTAAAAGATGGCTGTGTCTCATATGACCTTGTTATTGTACACACTGTGACTATTCAAATCACATCATGTGAATAGGAAAATATTTGCGTTATTTTGTCTTTGGGATTAGTATGCTGCTGCAACCATTTACATCCAGTCTTTGTGCTAAGCTAGGCTAGCGGTGGGTGCGTCAGACAGAGTTACAGCACGCACAGAGATGAAAAAGGTATGTATGGACTTATCTGAACTCTGGGGGATATGCTGAATAGCCCCGAAAATAGAATATTCCTTTAATTTCTATCTCACATTATACTATAGTATGACCTTTATTTACCCATGATGATCTTCCTCCTGAAAGAGCTGAACTCTGACCTCTGCTCTTCATTAACACTGAAATCATAACAAACAAATGAACAATCATGACCTGTACTGATTCAATAAAACAAAACGATAAAACACATTAAATTGGTATAAAGACACTCACTGGTCTTCGCTCAGAGAGCTGATGAATTCCACTGTCAAAAAGACAGAAAATAATTAGCTCATCAATAAAAACGGCACCGATGTAATTAGTTGTTTCACCAGCTAAAATACTTTAAAGGTTACCATCGGATTACTGAAACATTATGAGATTATGAGTTTAATTACCTTTCACAATCTCGTGTCCAAAAATCTGTTTGGCGCCTGGAAACTTCCGTCCGCTTTTCACCTCAGACACTGCAGGAATAAACACACCTCAAC
>JAQIUQ010005590.1:0-187506 GCA_030378365.1 Hybognathus amarus | reverse complement strand
ACTCTATAATCTGCTCAAACACACCTCAACTAACTCTATAATCTGCTCAAACACACCTCAACTAACTCTATAATCTGCTCAAACACACCTCAACTAACTCTATAATCTGCTCAAACACACCTCAACTAACTCTATAATCTGCTCAAACACACCTCAACTAACTCTATAATCTGCTCAAACACACCTCAACTAACTCTATAATCTGCTCAAACACACCTCAACTAACTCTATAATCTGCTCAAACACACCTCAACTAACTCTATAATCTGCTCAAACACACCTCAACTAACTCTATAATCTGCTCAAACACACCTCAACTAACTCTATAATCTGCTCAAACACACCTCAACTAACTCTATAATCTGCTCAAACACACCTCAACTAACTCTATAATCTGCTCAAACACACCTCAACTAACTCTATAATCTGCTCAAACACACCTCAACTAACTCTATAATCTGCTCAAACACACCTCAACTAACTCTATAATCTGCTCAAACACACCTCAACTAACTCTATAATCTGCTCAAACACACCTCAACTAACTCTATAATCTGCTCAAACACACCTCAACTAACTCTATAATCTGCTCAAACACACCTCAACTAACTCTATAATCTGCTCAAACACACCTCAACTAACTCTATAATCTGCTCAAACACACCTCAACTAACTCTATAATCTGATCAAACACACCTCAACTAACTCTATAATCTGGTCAAACACACCTCAACTAACTCTATAATCTGGTCAAACACACCTCAACTAACTCTATAATCTGGTCAAACACACCTCAACTAACTCTATAATCTGGTCAAACACACCTCAACTAACTCTATAATCTGGTCAAACACACCTCAACTAACTCTATAATCTGCTCAAACACACCTCAACTAACTCTATAATCTGCTCAAACACACCTCAACTAACTCTATAATCTGCTCAAACACACCTCAACTAACTCTATAATCTGCTCAAACACACCTCAACTAACTCTATAATCTGCTCAAACACACCTCAACTAACTCTATAATCTGCTCAAACACACCTCAACTAACTCTATAATCTGCTCAAACACACCTCAACTAACTCTATAATCTGCTCAAACACACCTCAACTAACTCTATAATCTGGTCAAACACACCTCAACTAACTCTATAATCTGGTCAAACACACCTCAACTAACTCTATAATCTGCTCAAACACACCTCAACTAACTCTATAATCTGCTCAAACACACCTCAACTAACTCTATAATCTGCTCAAACACACCTCAACTAACTCTATAATCTGCTCAAACACACCTCAACTAACTCAATAATCCGCTCAAACACACCTCAACTAACTCTATAATCTGCTCAAACACACCTCAACTAACTCTATAATCTGCTCAAACACACCTCAACTAACTCTATAATCTGGTCAAACACACCTCAACTAACTCTATAATCTGCTCAAACACACCTCAACTAACTCAATAATCCGCTCAAACACACCTCAACTAACTCTATAATCTGCTCAAACACACCTCAACTAACTCTATAATCTGGTCAAACACACCTCAACTAACTCTATAATCTGGTCAAACACACCTCAACTAACTCTATAATCTGGTCAAACACACCTCAACTAACTCTATAATCTGCTCAAACACACCTCAACTAACTCTATAATCTGCTCAAACACACCTCAACTAACTCTATAATCTGCTCAAACACACCTCAACTAACTCTATAATCTGCTCAAACACACCTCAACTAACTCTATAATCTGCTCAAACACACCTCAACTAACTCTATAATCTGCTCAAACACACCTCAACTAACTCTATAATCTGCTCAAACACACCTCAACTAACTCTATAATCTGCTCAAACACACCTCAACTAACTCTATAATCTGCTCAAACACACCTCAACTAACTCTATAATCTGCTCAAACACACCTCAACTAACTCTATAATCTGCTCAAACACACCTCAACTAACTCTATAATCTGCTCAAACACACCTCAACTAACTCTATAATCTGCTCAAACACACCTCAACTAACTCTATAATCTGCTCAAACACACCTCAACTAACTCTATAATCTGCTCAAACACACCTCAACTAACTCTATAATCTGCTCAAACACACCTCAACTAACTCTATAATCTGCTCAAACACACCTCAACTAACTCTATAATCTGCTCAAACACACCTCAACTAACTCTATAATCTGCTCAAACACACCTCAACTAACTCTATAATCTGCTCAAACACACCTCAACTAACTCTATAATCTGCTCAAACACACCTCAACTAACTCTATAATCTGGTCAAACACACCTCAACTAACTCTATAATCTGGTCAAACACACCTCAACTAACTCTATAATCTGGTCAAACACACCTCAACTAACTCTATAATCTGCTCAAACACACCTCAACTAACTCTATAATCTGGTCAAACACACCTCAACTAACTCTATAATCTGCTCAAACACACCTCAACTAACTCTATAATCTGGTCAAACACACCTCAACTAACTCTATAATCTGGTCAAACACACCTCAACTAACTCTATAATCTGTCAAACACACCTCAACTAACTCTATAATCTGCTCAAACACACCTCAACTAACTCTATAATCTGCTCAAACACACCTCAACTAACTCTATAATCTGCTCAAACACACCTCAACTAACTCTATAATCTGCTCAAACACACCTCAACTAACTCTATAATCTGGTCAAACACACCTCAACTAACTCTATAATCTGCTCAAACACACCTCAACTAACTCTATAATCTGCTCAAACACACCTCAACTAACTCTATAATCTGCTCAAACACACCTCAACTAACTCTATAATCTGCTCAAACACACCTCAACTAACTCTATAATCTGCTCAAACACACCTCAACTAACTCTATAATCTGCTCAAACACACCTCAACTAACTCTATAATCTGCTCAAACACACCTCAACTAACTCTATAATCCGGTCAAACACACCTCAACTAACTCTATAATCTGCTCAAACACACCTCAACTAACTCTATAATCTGCTCAAACACACCTCAACTAACTCTATAATCTGCTCAAACACACCTCAACTAACTCTATAATCTGCTCAAACACACCTCAACTAACTCTATAATCTGCTCAAACACACCTCAACTAACTCTATAATCTGCTCAAACACACCTAACTAACCTAAATTGTCAACACACTCAACTAACTCTATAATCTGCTCAAACACACCTCAACTAACTCTATAATCTGCTCAAACACACCTCAACTAACTCTATAATCTGCTCAAACACACCTCAACTAACTCTATAATCTGGTCAAACACACCTCAACTAACTCTATAATCTGGTCAAACACACCTCAACTAACTCTATAATCTGGTCAAACACACCTCAACTAACTCTATAATCTGGTCAAACACACCTCAACTAACTCTATAATCTGGTCAAACACACCTCAACTAACTCTATAATCTGGTCAAACACACCTCAACTAACTCTATAATCTGGTCAAACACACCTCAACTAACTCTATAATCTGGTCAAACACACCTCAACTAACTCTATAATCTGCTCAAACACACCTCAACTAACTCTATAATCTGCTCAAACACACCTCAACTAACTCTATAATCTGCTCAAACACACCTCAACTAACTCTATAATCTGCTCAAACACACCTCAACTAACTCTATAATCTGGTCAAACACACCTCAACTGAACTCTATAATCTGGTCAAACACACCTCAACTAACTCTATAATCTCGGTCAAACACACCTCAACTAACTCAATAATCCGCTCAAACACACCTCAACTAACTCTATAATCTGCTCAAACACACCTCAACTAACTCTATAATCTGCTCAAACACACCTCAACTAACTCTATAATCTGCTCAAACACACCTCAACTAACTCTATAATCTGCTCAAACACACCTCAACTAACTCTATAATCCGCTCAAACACACCTCAACTAACTCTATAATCTGCTCAAACACACCTCAACTAACTCTATAATCTGCTCAAACACACCTCAACTAACTCTATAATCTGCTCAAACACACCTCAACTAACTCTATAATCTGCTCAAACACACCTCAACTAACTCTATAATCTGCTCAAACACACCTCAACTAACTCTATAATCTGGTCAAACACACCTCAACTAACTCTATAATCTGCTCAAACACACCTCAACTAACTCTATAATCTGCTCAAACACACCTCAACTAACTCTATAATCTGGTCAAACACACCTCAACTAACTCTATAATCTGCTCAAACACACCTCAACTAACTCTATAATCTGCTCAAACACACCTCAACTAACTCTATAATCCGCTCAAACACACCTCAACTAACTCTATAATCTGCTCAAACACACCTCAACTAACTCTATAATCTGCTCAAACACACCTCAACTAACTCTATAATCTGCTCAAACACACCTCAACTAACTCTATAATCTGCTCAAACACACCTCAACTAACTCTATAATCTGCTCAAACACACCTCAACTAACTCTATAATCTGCTCAAACACACCTCAACTAACTCTATAATCTGCTCAAACACACCTCAACTAACTCTATAATCTGCTCAAACACACCTCAACTAACTCTATAATCTGCTCAAACACACCTCAACTAACTCTATAATCTGCTCAAACACACCTCAACTAACTCTATAATCTGCTCAAACACACCTCAACTAACTCTATAATCTGCTCAAACACACCTCAACTAACTCTATAATCTGCTCAAACACACCTCAACTAACTCTATAATCTGCTCAAACACACCTCAACTAACTCTATAATCTGCTCAAACACACCTCAACTAACTCTATAATCTGCTCAAACACACCTCAACTAACTCTATAATCTGCTCAAACACACCTCAACTAACTCTATAATCTGCTCAAACACACCTCAACTAACTCTATAATCTGCTCAAACACACCTCAACTAACTCTATAATCTGCTCAAACACACCTCAACTAACTCTATAATCTGCTCAAACACACCTCAACTAACTCTATAATCTGCTCAAACACACCTCAACTAACTCTATAATCTGCTCAAACACACCTCAACTAACTCTATAATCTGCTCAAACACACCTCAACTAACTCTATAATCTGCTCAAACACACCTCAACTAACTCTATAATCTGCTCAAACACACCTCAACTAACTCTATAATCTGGTCAAACACACCTCAACTAACTCTATAATCTGCTCAAACACACCTCAACTAACTCTATAATCTGCTCAAACACACCTCAACTAACTCTATAATCTGCTCAAACACACCTCAACTAACTCTATAATCTGCTCAAACACACCTCAACTAACTCTATAATCTGCTCAAACACACCTCAACTAACTCTATAATCTGCTCAAACACACCTCAACTAACTCTATAATCTGCTCAAACACACCTCAACTAACTCTATAATCTGCTCAAACACACCTCAACTAACTCTATAATCTGCTCAAACACACCTCAACTAACTCTATAATCTGCTCAAACACACCTCAACTAACTCTATAATCTGCTCAAACACACCTCAACTAACTCTATAATCTGCTCAAACACACCTCAACTAACTCTATAATCTGCTCAAACACACCTCAACTAACTCTATAATCTGCTCAAACACACCTCAACTAACTCTATAATCTGCTCAAACACACCTCAACTAACTCTATAATCTGCTCAAACACACCTCAACTAACTCTATAATCTGGTCAAACACACCTCAACTAACTCTATAATCTGGTCAAACACACCTCAACTAACTCTATAATCTGGTCAAACACACCTCAACTAACTCTATAATCTGCTCAAACACACCTCAACTAACTCTATAATCTGCTCAAACACACCTCAACTAACTCTATAATCTGCTCAAACACACCTCAACTAACTCTATAATCTGCTCAAACACACCTCAACTAACTCTATAATCTGCTCAAACACACCTCAACTAACTCTATAATCTGCTCAAACACACCTCAACTAACTCTATAATCTGCTCAAACACACCTCAACTAACTCTATAATCTGCTCAAACACACCTCAACTAACTCTATAATCTGCTCAAACACACCTCAACTAACTCTATAATCTGCTCAAACACACCTCAACTAACTCTATAATCTGCTCAAACACACCTCAACTAACTCTATAATCTGCTCAAACACACCTCAACTAACTCTATAATCTGCTCAAACACACCTCAACTAACTCTATAATCTGCTCAAACACACCTCAACTAACTCTATAATCTGCTCAAACACACCTCAACTAACTCTATAATCTGCTCAAACACACCTCAACTAACTCTATAATCTGCTCAAACACACCTCAACTAACTCTATAATCTGCTCAAACACACCTCAACTAACTCTATAATCTGCTCAAACACACCTCAACTAACTCTATAATCTGCTCAAACACACCTCAACTAACTCTATAATCTGCTCAAACACACCTCAACTAACTCTATAATCTGCTCAAACACACCTCAACTAACTCTATAATCTGCTCAAACACACCTCAACTAACTCTATAATCTGCTCAAACACACCTCAACTAACTCTATAATCTGCTCAAACACACCTCAACTAACTCTATAATCTGCTCAAACACACCTCAACTAACTCTATAATCTGCTCAAACACACCTCAACTAACTCTATAATCTGCTCAAACACACCTCAACTAACTCTATAATCTGCTCAAACACACCTCAACTAACTCTATAATCTGGTCAAACACACCTCAACTAACTCTATAATCTGGTCAAACACACCTCAACTAACTCTATAATCTGGTCAAACACACCTCAACTAACTCTATAATCTGCTCAAACACACCTCAACTAACTCTATAATCTGCTCAAACACACCTCAACTAACTCTATAATCTGCTCAAACACACCTCAACTAACTCTATAATCTGCTCAAACACACCTCAACTAACTCTATAATCTGCTCAAACACACCTCAACTAACTCTATAATCTGGTCAAACACACCTCAACTAACTCTATAATCTGGTCAAACACACCTCAACTAACTCTATAATCTGGTCAAACACACCTCAACTAACTCTATAATCTGCTCAAACACACCTCAACTAACTCTATAATCTGCTCAAACACACCTCAACTAACTCTATAATCTGGTCAAACACACCTCAACTAACTCTATAATCTGGTCAAACACACCTCAACTAACTCTATAATCTGCTCAAACACACCTCAACTAACTCTATAATCTGGTCAAACACACCTCAACTAACTCTATAATCTGCTCAAACACACCTCAACTAACTCTATAATCTGCTCAAACACACCTCAACTAACTCTATAATCTGCTCAAACACACCTCAACTAACTCTATAATCTGCTCAAACACACCTCAACTAACTCTATAATCTGCTCAAACACACCTCAACTAACTCTATAATCTGCTCAAACACACCTCAACTAACTCTATAATCTGCTCAAACACACCTCAACTAACTCTATAATCTGCTCAAACACACCTCAACTAACTCTATAATCTGCTCAAACACACCTCAACTAACTCTATAATCTGCTCAAACACACCTCAACTAACTCTATAATCTGCTCAAACACACCTCAACTAACTCTATAATCTGCTCAAACACACCTCAACTAACTCTATAATCTGCTCAAACACACCTCAACTAACTCTATAATCTGCTCAAACACACCTCAACTAACTCTATAATCTGCTCAAACACACCTCAACTAACTCTATAATCTGCTCAAACACACCTCAACTAACTCTATAATCTGCTCAAACACACCTCAACTAACTCTATAATCTGCTCAAACACACCTCAACTAACTCTATAATCTGCTCAAACACACCTCAACTAACTCTATAATCTGCTCAAACACACCTCAACTAACTCTATAATCTGCTCAAACACACCTCAACTAACTCTATAATCTGCTCAAACACACCTCAACTAACTCTATAATCTGCTCAAACACACCTCAACTAACTCTATAATCTGCTCAAACACACCTCAACTAACTCTATAATCTGGTCAAACACACCTCAACTAACTCTATAATCTGCTCAAACACACCTCAACTAACTCTATAATCTGCTCAAACACACCTCAACTAACTCTATAATCTGCTCAAACACACCTCAACTAACTCTATAATCTGCTCAAACACACCTCAACTAACTCTATAATCTGCTCAAACACACCTCAACTAACTCTATAATCTGCTCAAACACACCTCAACTAACTCTATAATCTGCTCAAACACACCTCAACTAACTCTATAATCTGCTCAAACACACCTCAACTAACTCTATAATCTGCTCAAACACACCTCAACTAACTCTATAATCTGCTCAAACACACCTCAACTAACTCTATAATCTGCTCAAACACACCTCAACTAACTCTATAATCTGCTCAAACACACCTCAACTAACTCTATAATCTGCTCAAACACACCTCAACTAACTCTATAATCTGCTCAAACACACCTCAACTAACTCTATAATCTGCTCAAACACACCTCAACTAACTCTATAATCTGCTCAAACACACCTCAACTAACTCTATAATCTGCTCAAACACACCTCAACTAACTCTATAATCTGCTCAAACACACCTCAACTAACTCTATAATCTGCTCAAACACACCTCAACTAACTCTATAATCTGCTCAAACACACCTCAACTAACTCTAAATCTGCTCAAACACACCTCAACTAACTCTATAATCTGGTCAAACACACCTCAACTAACTCTATAATCTGGCTCAAACACACCTCAACTAACTCTATAATCTGCTCAAACACACCTCAACTAACTCTATAATCTGCTCAAACACACCTCAACTAACTCTATAATCTGCTCAAACACACCTCAACTAACTCTATAATCTGCTCAAACACACCTCAACTAACTCTATAATCTGCTCAAACACACCTCAACTAACTCTATAATCTGCTCAAACACACCTCAACTAACTCTATAATCTGGTCAAACACACCTCAACTAACTCTATAATCTGCTCAAACACACCTCAACTAACTCTATAATCTGCTCAAACACACCTCAACTAACTCTATAATCTGCTCAAACACACCTCAACTAACTCTATAATCTGCTCAAACACACCTCAACTAACTCTATAATCTGCTCAAACACACCTCAACTAACTCTATAATCTGCTCAAACACACCTCAACTAACTCTATAATCTGCTCAAACACACCTCAACTAACTCTATAATCTGCTCAAACACACCTCAACTAACTCTATAATCTGCTCAAACACACCTCAACTAACTCTATAATCTGGTCAAACACACCTCAACTAACTCTATAATCTGGTCAAACACACCTAAACTCAACTAACTCTAATAATCTGGTCAAACACACCTCAACTAACTCTATAATCTGGTCAAACACACCTCAACTAACTCTATAATCTGGTCAAACACACCTCAACTAACTCTATAATCTGGTCAAACACACCTCAACTAACTCTATAATCTGCTCAAACACACCTCAACTAACTCTATAATCTGCTCAAACACACCTCAACTAACTCTATAATCTGCTCAAACACACCTCAACTAACTCTATAATCTGCTCAAACACACCTCAACTAACTCTATAATCTGCTCAAACACACCTCAACTAACTCTATAATCTGCTCAAACACACCTCAACTAACTCTATAATCTGCTCAAACACACCTCAACTAACTCTATAATCTGCTCAAACACACCTCAACTAACTCTATAATCTGCTCAAACACACCTCAACTAACTCTATAATCTGCTCAAACACACCTCAACTAACTCTATAATCTGCTCAAACACACCTCAACTAACTCTATAATCTGCTCAAACACACCTCAACTAACTCTATAATCTGGTCAAACACACCTCAACTAACTCTATAATCTGCTCAAACACACCTCAACTAACTCTATAATCTGCTCAAACACACCTCAACTAACTCTATAATCTGCTCAAACACACCTCAACTAACTCTATAATCTGCTCAAACACACCTCAACTAACTCTATAATCTGCTCAAACACACCTCAACTAACTCTATAATCTGCTCAAACACACCTCAACTAACTCTATAATCTGCTCAAACACACCTCAACTAACTCTATAATCTGCTCAAACACACCTCAACTAACTCTATAATCTGCTCAAACACACCTCAACTAACTCTATAATCTGCTCAAACACACCTCAACTAACTCTATAATCTGCTCAAACACACCTCAACTAACTCTATAATCTGCTCAAACACACCTCAACTAACTCTATAATCTGCTCAAACACACCTCAACTAACTCTATAATCTGCTCAAACACACCTCAACTAACTCTATAATCTGCTCAAACACACCTCAACTAACTCTATAATCTGCTCAAACACACCTCAACTAACTCTATAATCTGCTCAAACACACCTCAACTAACTCTATAATCTGCTCAAACACACCTCAACTAACTCTATAATCTGCTCAAACACACCTCAACTAACTCTATAATCTGGTCAAACACACCTCAACTAACTCTATAATCTGGTCAAACACACCTCAACTAACTCTATAATCTGGTCAAACACACCTCAACTAACTCTATAATCTGGTCAAACACACCTCAACTAACTCTATAATCTGGTCAAACACACCTCAACTAACTCTATAATCTGGTCAAACACACCTCAACTAACTCTATAATCTGGTCAAACACACCTCAACTAACTCTATAATCTGGTCAAACACACCTCAACTAACTCTATAATCTGGTCAAACACACCTCAACTAACTCTATAATCTGGTCAAACACACCTCAACTAACTCTATAATCTGGTCAAACACACCTCAACTAACTCTATAATCTGGTCAAACACACCTCAACTAACTCTATAATCTGCTCAAACACACCTCAACTAACTCTATAATCCGCTCAAACACACCTCAACTAACTCTATAATCTGCTCAAACACACCTCAACTAACTCTATAATCTGCTCAAACACACCTCAACTAACTCTATAATCTGCTCAAACACACCTCAACTAACTCTATAATCTGCTCAAACACACCTCAACTAACTCTATAATCTGGTCAAACACACCTCAACTAACTCCATAATCTGCTCTAACACACTCAACTAACTCTATAATCTGCTCAAACACACCTCAACTAACTCTATAATCTGCTGTTTTTCACCTCAGACACTGCAGGAATAAACACACCTCAACTAACTCTATAATCCGCTCAAACACACCTCAACTAACTCTATAATCTGCTCAAACACACCTCAACTAACTCTATAATCTGCTCAAACACACCTCAACTAACTCTATAATCTGGTCAAACACACCTCAACTAACTCTATAATCCGCTCAAACACACCTCAACTAACTCAATAATCTGCTCAAACACACCTCAACTAACTCTATAATCTGCTCAAACACACCTCAACTAACTCTATAATCTGCTCAAACACACCTCAACTAACTCTATAATCTGCTCAAACACACCTCAACTAACTCTATAATCTGGTCAAACACACCTCAACTAACTCTATAATCTGCTCAAACACACCTCAACTAACTCTATAATCTGCTCAAACACACCTCAACTAACTCTATAATCTGGTCAAACACACCTCAACTAACTCTATAATCTGGTCAAACACACCTCAACTAACTCTATAATCTGGTCAAACACACCTCAACTAACTCTATAATCTGCTCAAACACACCTCAACTAACTCTATAATCTGCTCAAACACACCTCAACTAACTCTATAATCTGCTCAAACACACCTCAACTAACTCTATAATCTGGTCAAACACACCTCAACTAACTCTATAATCTGCGTCAAACACACCTAGATAACACACTAACTACTCAATAATCCGCTCAAACACACCTCAACTAACTCTATAATCTGCTCAAACACACCTCAACTAACTCTATAATCTGCTCAAACACACCTCAACTAACTCTATAATCTGCTCAAACACACCTCAACTAACTCTATAATCTGCTCAAACACACCTCAACTAACTCTATAATCTGCTCAAACACACCTCAACTAACTCTATAATCTGCTCAAACACACCTCAACTAACTCTATAATCTGCTCAAACACACCTCAACTAACTCTATAATCTGGTCAAACACACCTCAACTAACTCTATAATCTGGTCAAACACACCTCAACTAACTCTATAATCTGGTCAAACACACCTCAACTAACTCTATAATCTGGTCAAACACACCTCAACTAACTCTATAATCTGGTCAAACACACCTCAACTAACTCTATAATCTGCTCAAACACACCTCAACTAACTCTATAATCTGGTCAAACACACCTCAACTAACTCTATAATCTGGTCAAACACACCTCAACTAACTCTATAATCTGGTCAAACACACCTCAACTAACTCTATAATCTGGTCAAACACACCTCAACTAACTCTATAATCTGGTCAAACACACCTCAACTAACTCTATAATCTGGTCAAACACACCTCAACTAACTCTATAATCTGGTCAAACACACCTCAACTAACTCTATAATCTGCTCAAACACACCTCAACTAACTCTATAATCTGCTCAAACACACCTCAACTAACTCTATAATCTGCTCAAACACACCTCAACTAACTCTATAATCTGGTCAAACACACCTCAACTAACTCTATAATCTGCTCAAACACACCTCAACTAACTCTATAATCTGCTCAAACACACCTCAACTAACTCTATAATCTGCTCAAACACACCTCAACTAACTCTATAATCTGCTCAAACACACCTCAACTAACTCTATAATCTGCTCAAACACACCTCAACTAACTCTATAATCTGCTCAAACACACCTCAACTAACTCTATAATCTGCTCAAACACACCTCAACTAACTCTATAATCTGCTCAAACACACCTCAACTAACTCTATAATCTGCTCAAACACACCTCAACTAACTCTATAATCTGCTCAAACACACCTCAACTAACTCTATAATCTGCTCAAACACACCTCAACTAACTCTATAATCTGCTCAAACACACCTCAACTAACTCTATAATCTGCTCAAACACACCTCAACTAACTCTATAATCTGCTCAAACACACCTCAACTAACTCTATAATCTGCTCAAACACACCTCAACTAACTCTATAATCTGCTCAAACACACCTCAACTAACTCTATAATCTGCTCAAACACACCTCAACTAACTCTATAATCTGCTCAAACACACCTCAACTAACTCTATAATCTGCTCAAACACACCTCAACTAACTCTATAATCTGCTCAAACACACCTCAACTAACTCTATAATCTGCTCAAACACACCTCAACTAACTCTATAATCTGCTCAAACACACCTCAACTAACTCTATAATCTGCTCAAACACACCTCAACTAACTCTATAATCTGCTCAAACACACCTCAACTAACTCTATAATCTGCTCAAACACACCTCAACTAACTCTATAATCTGCTCAAACACACCTCAACTAACTCTATAATCTGCTCAAACACACCTCAACTAACTCTATAATCTGCTCAAACACACCTCAACTAACTCTATAATCTGCTCAAACACACCTCAACTAACTCTATAATCTGCTCAAACACACCTCAACTAACTCTATAATCTGCTCAAACACACCTCAACTAACTCTATAATCTGCTCAAACACACCTCAACTAACTCTATAATCTGCTCAAACACACCTCAACTAACTCTATAATCTGCTCAAACACACCTCAACTAACTCTATAATCTGCTCAAACACACCTCAACTAACTCTATAATCTGCTCAAACACACCTCAACTAACTCTATAATCTGCTCAAACACACCTCAACTAACTCTATAATCTGCTCAAACACACCTCAACTAACTCTATAATCTGCTCAAACACACCTCAACTAACTCTATAATCTGCTCAAACACACCTCAACTAACTCTATAATCTGCTCAAACACACCTCAACTAACTCTATAATCTGCTCAAACACACCTCAACTAACTCTATAATTTGCTCAAACACACCTCAACTAACTCTATAATCTGCTCAAACACACCTCAACTAACTCTATAATCTGCTCAAACACACCTCAACTAACTCTATAATCTGCTCAAACACACCTCAACTAACTCTATAATCTGCTCAAACACACCTCAACTAACTCTATAATCTGCTCAAACACACCTCAACTAACTCTATAATCTGCTCAAACACACCTCAACTAACTCTATAATCTGCTCAAACACACCTCAACTAACTCTATAATCTGCTCAAACACACCTCAACTAACTCTATAATCTGCTCAAACACACCTCAACTAACTCTATAATCTGCTCAAACACACCTCAACTAACTCTATAATCTGCTCAAACACACCTCAACTAACTCTATAATCTGCTCAAACACACCTCAACTAACTCTATAATCTGCTCAAACACACCTCAACTAACTCTATAATCTGCTCAAACACACCTCAACTAACTCTATAATCTGCTCAAACACACCTCAACTAACTCTATAATCTGCTCAAACACACCTCAACTAACTCTATAATCTGCTCAAACACACCTCAACTAACTCTATAATCTGCTCAAACACACCTCAACTAACTCTATAATCTGCTCAAACACACCTCAACTAACTCTATAATCTGCTCAAACACACCTCAACTAACTCTATAATCTGCTCAAACACACCTCAACTAACTCTATAATCTGCTCAAACACACCTCAACTAACTCTATAATCTGCTCAAACACACCTCAACTAACTCTATAATCTGCTCAAACACACCTCAACTAACTCTATAATCTGCTCAAACACACCTCAACTAACTCTATAATCTGCTCAAACACACCTCAACTAACTCTATAATCTGCTCAAACACACCTCAACTAACTCTATAATCTGCTCAAACACACCTCAACTAACTCTATAATCTGCTCAAACACACCTCAACTAACTCTATAATCTGCTCAAACACACCTCAACTAACTCTATAATCTGCTCAAACACACCTCAACTAACTCTATAATCTGCTCAAACACACCTCAACTAACTCTATAATCTGCTCAAACACACCTCAACTAACTCTATAATCTGCTCAAACACACCTCAACTAACTCTATAATCTGCTCAAACACACCTCAACTAACTCTATAATCCGCTCAAACACACCTCAACTAACTCTATAATCTGCTCAAACACACCTCAACTAACTCTATAATCTGCTCAAACACACCTCAACTAACTCTATAATCTGCTCAAACACACCTCAACTAACTCTATAATCTGCTCAAACACACCTCAACTAACTCTATAATCTGCTCAAACACACCTCAACTAACTCTATAATCCGCTCAAACACACCTCAACTAACTCTATAATCTGCTCAAACACACCTCAACTAACTCTATAATCTGCTCAAACACACCTCAACTAACTCTATAATCTGCTCAAACACACCTCAACTAACTCTATAATCTGCTCAAACACACCTCAACTAACTCTATAATCTGCTCAAACACACCTCAACTAACTCTATAATCTGCTCAAACACACCTCAACTAACTCTATAATCTGCTCAAACACACCTCAACTAACTCTATAATCTGCTCAAACACACCTCAACTAACTCTATAATCTGCTCAAACACACCTCAACTAACTCTATAATCTGCTCAAACACACCTCAACTAACTCTATAATCTGCTCAAACACACCTCAACTAACTCTATAATCTGCTCAAACACACCTCAACTAACTCTATAATCTGCTCAAACACACCTCAACTAACTCTATAATCTGCTCAAACACACCTCAACTAACTCTATAATCTGCTCAAACACACCTCAACTAACTCTATAATCTGCTCAAACACACCTCAACTAACTCTATAATCTGCTCAAACACACCTCAACTAACTCTATAATCTGCTCAAACACACCTCAACTAACTCTATAATCTGCTCAAACACACCTCAACTAACTCTATAATCTGCTCAAACACACCTCAACTAACTTATAATCTGCTCAAACACACCTCAACTAACTCTATAATCTGCTCAAACACACCTCAACTAACTCTATAATCTGCTCAAACACACCTCAACTAACTCTATAATCTGCTCAAACACACCTCAACTAACTCTATAATCTGCTCAAACACACCTCAACTAACTCTATAATCTGCTCAAACACACCTCAACTAACTCTATAATCTGCTCAAACACACCTCAACTAACTCTATAATCTCGCTCAAACACACCTCAACTAACTCTATAATCTGCTCAAACACACCTCAACTAACTCTATAATCTGGCTCAAACACACCTCAACTAACTCTATAATCTGCTCAAACACACCTCAACTAACTCTATAATCTGCTCAAACACACCTCAACTAACTCTATAATCTGGTCAAACACACCTCAACTAACTCTATAATCTGCTCAAACACACCTCAACTAACTCTATAATCTGCTCAAACACACCTCAACTAACTCTATAATCTGCTCAAACACACCTCAACTAACTCTATAATCTGCTCAAACACACCTCAACTAACTCTATAATCTGCTCAAACACACCTCAACTAACTCTATAATCTGCTCAAACACACCTCAACTAACTCTATAATCTGCTCAAACACACCTCAACTAACTCTATAATCTGCTCAAACACACCTCAACTAACTCTATAATCTGCTCAAACACACCTCAACTAACTCTATAATCTGCTCAAACACACCTCAACTAACTCTATAATCTGCTCAAACACACCTCAACTAACTCTATAATCTGCTCAAACACACCTCAACTAACTCTATAATCTGCTCAAACACACCTCAACTAACTCTATAATCTGCTCAAACACACCTCAACTAACTCTATAATCTGCTCAAACACACCTCAACTAACTCTATAATCTGCTCAAACACACCTCAACTAACTCTATAATCTGCTCAAACACACCTCAACTAACTCTATAATCTGCTCAAACACACCTCAACTAACTCTATAATCTGCTCAAACACACCTCAACTAACTCTATAATCTGCTCAAACACACCTCAACTAACTCTATAATCTGCTCAAACACACCTCAACTAACTCTATAATCTGCTCAAACACACCTCAACTAACTCTATAATCTGCTCAAACACACCTCAACTAACTCTATAATCTGCTCAAACACACCTCAACTAACTCTATAATCTGCTCAAACACACCTCAACTAACTCTATAATCTGCTCAAACACACCTCAACTAACTCTATAATCTGCTCAAACACACCTCAACTAACTCTATAATCTGCTCAAACACACCTCAACTAACTCTATAATCTGCTCAAACACACCTCAACTAACTCTATAATCTGCTCAAACACACCTCAACTAACTCTATAATCTGGTCAAACACACCTCAACTAACTCTATAATCTGGTCAAACACACCTCAACTAACTCTATAATCTGGTCAAACACACCTCAACTAACTCTATAATCTGGTCAAACACACCTCAACTAACTCTATAATCTGGTCAAACACACCTCAACTAACTCTATAATCTGCTCAAACACACCTCAACTAACTCTATAATCTGCTCAAACACACCTCAACTAACTCTATAATCTGCTCAAACACACCTCAACTAACTCTATAATCTGCTCAAACACACCTCAACTAACTCTATAATCTGCTCAAACACACCTCAACTAACTCTATAATCTGCTCAAACACACCTCAACTAACTCTATAATCTGCTCAAACACACCTCAACTAACTCTATAATCTGCTCAAACACACCTCAACTAACTCTATAATCTGCTCAAACACACCTCAACTAACTCTATAATCTGCTCAAACACACCTCAACTAACTCTATAATCTGCTCAAACACACCTCAACTAACTCTATAATCTGCTCAAACACACCTCAACTAACTCTATAATCTGCTCAAACACACCTCAACTAACTCTATAATCTGCTCAAACACACCTCAACTAACTCTATAATCTGCTCAAACACACCTCAACTAACTCTATAATCTGCTCAAACACACCTCAACTAACTCTATAATCTGCTCAAACACACCTCAACTAACTCTATAATCTGCTCAAACACACCTCAACTAACTCTATAATCTGGTCAAACACACCTCAACTAACTCTATAATCTGGTCAAACACACCTCAACTAACTCTATAATCTGGTCAAACACACCTCAACTAACTCTATAATCTGGTCAAACACACCTCAACTAACTCTATAATCTGCTCAAACACACCTCAACTAACTCTATAATCTGCTCAAACACACCTCAACTAACTCTATAATCTGCTCAAACACACCTCAACTAACTCTATAATCTGCTCAAACACACCTCAACTAACTCTATAATCTGCTCAAACACACCTCAACTAACTCTATAATCTGCTCAAACACACCTCAACTAACTCTATAATCTGCTCAAACACACCTCAACTAACTCTATAATCTGCTCAAACACACCTCAACTAACTCTATAATCTGGTCAAACACACCTCAACTAACTCTATAATCTGCTCAAACACACCTCAACTAACTCTATAATCTGCTCAAACACACCTCAACTAACTCTATAATCTGCTCAAACACACCTCAACTAACTCTATAATCTGCTCAAACACACCTCAACTAACTCTATAATCTGGTCAAACACACCTCAACTAACTCTATAATCTGGTCAAACACACCTCAACTAACTCTATAATCTGGTCAAACACACCTCAACTAACTCTATAATCTGGTCAAACACACCTCAACTAACTCTATAATCTGGTCAAACACACCTCAACTAACTCTATAATCTGGTCAAACACACCTCAACTAACTCTATAATCTGGTCAAACACACCTCAACTAACTCTATAATCTGGTCAAACACACCTCAACTAACTCTATAATCTGGTCAAACACACCTCAACTAACTCTATAATCCGGTCAAACACACCTCAACTAACTCTATAATCCGGTCAAACACACCTCAACTAACTCTATAATCTGGTCAAACACACCTCAACTAACTCTATAATCTGGTCAAACACACCTCAACTAACTCTATAATCCGCTCAAACACACCTCAACTAACTCTATAATCTGCTCAAACACACCTCAACTAACTCTATAATCTGCTCAAACACACCTCAACTAACTCTATAATCTGCTCAAACACACCTCAACTAACTCTATAATCTGCTCAAACACACCTCAACTAACTCTATAATCTGCTCAAACACACCTCAACTAACTCTATAATCTGGTCAAACACACCTCAACTAACTCCATAATCTGCTCAAACACACCTCAACTAACTCTATAATCTGCTCAAACACACCTCAACTAACTCTATAATCTGCTGTTTTTCACCTCAGACACTGCAGGAATAAACACACCTCAACTAACTCAATAATCCGCTCAAACACACCTCAACTAACTCTATAATCTGCTCAAACACACCTCAACTAACTCAATAATCTGCTCAAACACACCTCAACTAACTCTATAATCTGGTCAAACACACCTCAACTAACTCTATAATCCGCTCAAACACACCTCAACTAACTCAATAATCTGCTCAAACACACCTCAACTAACTCTATAATCTGCTCAAACACACCTCAACTAACTCTATAATCTGCTCAAACACACCTCAACTAACTCTATAATCTGCTCAAACACACCTCAACTAACTCTATAATCTGGTCAAACACACCTCAACTAACTCTATAATCTGCTGTTATTCACATCAGACACTGTAGGAATAAACACACCTCAACTAACTCTATAATCTGGTCAAACACACCTCAACTAACTCTATAATCCGGTCAAACACACCTCAACTAACTCTATAATCCGCTCAAACACACCTCAACTAACTCTATAATCTGGTCAAACACACCTCAACTAACTCTATAATCTGCTCAAACACACCTCAACTAACTCTATAATCTGCTCAAACACACCTCAACTAACTCTATAATCTGCTCAAACACACCTCAACTAACTCTATAATCTGGTCAAACACACCTCAACTAACTCTATAATCTGCTGTTATTCACCTCAGACACTGCAGGAATACACACCTCAACTAACTCAATAATCTGCTCAAACACACCTCAACTAACTCTATAATCTGCTCAAACACACCTCAACTAACTCAATAATCTGCTCAAACACACCTCAACTAACTCTATAATCTGGTCAAACACACCTCAACTAACTCTATAATCTGCTCAAACACACCTCAACTAACTCTATAATCTGCTCAAACACACCTCAACTAACTCTATAATCTGCTCAAACACACCTCAACTAACTCTATAATCTGCTCAAACACACCTCAACTAACTCTATAATCTGCTCAAACACACCTCAACTAACTCTATAATCTGCTCAAACACACCTCAACTAACTCTATAATCTGCTCAAACACACCTCAACTAACTCTATAATCTGCTCAAACACACCTCAACTAACTCTATAATCTGCTCAAACACACCTCAACTAACTCTATAATCTGCTCAAACACACCTCAACTAACTCTATAATCTGGTCAAACACACCTCAACTAACTCTATAATCTGGTCAAACACACCTCAACTAACTCTATAATCTGGTCAAACACACCTCAACTAACTCTATAATCTGGTCAAACACACCTCAACTAACTCTATAATCTGGTCAAACACACCTCAACTAACTCTATAATCTGGTCAAACACACCTCAACTAACTCTATAATCTGGTCAAACACACCTCAACTAACTCTATAATCCGGTCAAACACACCTCAACTAACTCTATAATCCGGTCAAACACACCTCAACTAACTCTATAATCCGGTCAAACACACCTCAACTAACTCTATAATCCGGTCAAACACACCTCAACTAACTCTATAATCCGGTCAAACACACCTCAACTAACTCTATAATCCGGTCAAACACACCTCAACTAACTCTATAATCCGGTCAAACACACCTCAACTAACTCTATAATCTGCTCAAACACACCTCAACTAACTCTATAATCTGCTCAAACACACCTCAACTAACTCTATAATCTGCTCAAACACACCTCAACTAACTCTATAATCTGGTCAAACACACCTCAACTAACTCTATAATCTGGTCAAACACACCTCAACTAACTCTATAATCTGCTCAAACACACCTCAACTAACTCTATAATCTGCTCAAACACACCTCAACTAACTCTATAATCTGCTGTTTTCCACCTCAGACACTGCAGGAATAAACACACCTCAACTAACTCAATAATCCGCTCAAACACACCTCAACTAACTCTATAATCTGCTCAAACACACCTCAACTAACTCTAATAATCTGCTCAAACACACCTCAACTAACTCTATAATCTGGTCAAACACACCTCAACTAACTCTCTAATCCGCTCAACACACCTCAACTAACTCAATAATCTGCTCAAACACACCTCAACTAACTCTATAATCTGCTCAAACACACCTCAACTAACTCTATAATCTGCTCAAACACACCTCAACTAACTCTATAATCTGCTCAAACACACCTCAACTAACTCTATAATCTGGTCAAACACACCTCAACTAACTCTATAATCTGCTGTTATTCACATCAGACACTGTAGGAATAAACACACCTCAACTAACTCTATAATCTGGTCAAACACACCTCAACTAACTCTATAATCCGGTCAAACACACCTCAACTAACTCTATAATCTGCTCAAACACACCTCAACTAACTCTATAATCTGGTCAAACACACCTCAACTAACTCAATAATCCGCTCAAACACACCTCAACTAACTCTATAATCTGCTCAAACACACCTCAACTAACTCTATAATCTGCTCAAACACACCTCAACTAACTCTATAATCTGGTCAAACACACCTCAACTAACTCTATAATCTGCTGTTATTCACCTCAGACACTGCAGGAATTAAACACACCTCAACTAACTCAATAATCCGCTCAAACACACCTCAACTAACTCTATAATCTGCTCAAACACACCTCAACTAACTCAATAATCTGCTCAAACACACCTCAACTAACTCTATAATCTGGTCAAACACACCTCAACTAACTCTATAATCTGCTCAAACACACCTCAACTAACTCTATAATCTGCTCAAACACACCTCAACTAACTCTATAATCTGCTCAAACACACCTCAACTAACTCTATAATCTGCTCAAACACACCTCAACTAACTCTATAATCTGCTCAAACACACCTCAACTAACTCTATAATCTGCTCAAACACACCTCAACTAACTCTATAATCTGCTCAAACACACCTCAACTAACTCTATAATCTGGTCAAACACACCTCAACTAACTCTATAATCTGGTCAAACACACCTCAACTAACTCTATAATCTGCTCAAACACACCTCAACTAACTCTATAATCTGCTCAAACACACCTCAACTAACTCTATAATCTGCTCAAACACACCTCAACTAACTCTATAATCTGCTCAAACACACCTCAACTAACTCTATAATCTGCTCAAACACACCTCAACTAACTCTATAATCTGCTCAAACACACCTCAACTAACTCTATAATCTGCTCAAACACACCTCAACTAACTCTATAATCTGCTCAAACACACCTCAACTAACTCTATAATCTGGTCAAACACACCTCAACTAACTCTATAATCTGCTCGTTTTACACCTCAGACACTGCAGGAAGTAAACACACCTCAACTAACTCTATAATCCGCTCAAACACACCTCAACTAACTCTATAATCTGCTCAAACACACCTCAACTAACTCAATAATCTGCTCAAACACACCTCAACTAACTCTATAATCTGGTCAAACACACCTCAACTAACTCTATAATCCGCTCAAACACACCTCAACTAACTCAATAATCTGCTCAAACACACCTCAACTAACTCTATAATCTGCTCAAACACACCTCAACTAACTCTATAATCTGCTCAAACACACCTCAACTAACTCTATAATCTGCTCAAACACACCTCAACTAACTCTATAATCTGGTCAAACACACCTCAACTAACTCTATAATCTGCTGTTATTCACACTCAGACACTGCAGGAATAAACACACCTCAACTAACTCTATAATCTGGTCAAACACACCTCAACTAACTCTATAATCCGGTCAAACACACCTCAACTAACTCTATAATCCGCTCAAACACACCTCAACTAACTCTATAATCTGGTCAAACACACCTCAACTAACTCTCATAATCTGCTCAAACACACCTCAACTAACTCTATAATCTGCTCAAACACACCTCAACTAACTCTATAATCTGCTCAAACACACCTCAACTAACTCTATAATCTGGTCAAACACACCTCAACTAACTCTATAATCTGCTGTTATTCACCTCAGACACTGCAGGAATGAAACACACCTCAACTAACTCAATAATCCGCTCAAACACACCTCAACTAACTCTATAATCTGCTCAAACACACCTCAACTAACTCAATAATCTGCTCAAACACACCTCAACTAACTCTATAATCTGGTCAAACACACCTCAACTAACTCAATAATCTGCTCAAACACACCTCAACTAACTCTATAATCTGCTCAAACACACCTCAACTAACTCTATAATCTGCTCAAACACACCTCAACTAACTCTATAATCTGCTCAAACACACCTCAACTAACTCTATAATCTGCTCAAACACACCTCAACTAACTCTATAATCTGGTCAAACACACCTCAACTAACTCTATAATCTGGTCAAACACACCTCAACTAACTCTATAATCTGCTCAAACACACCTCAACTAACTCTATAATCTGCTCAAACACACCTCAACTAACTCTATAATCTGCTCAAACACACCTCAACTAACTCTATAATCTGCTCAAACACACCTCAACTAACTCTATAATCTGCTCAAACACACCTCAACTAACTCTATAATCTGGTCAAACACACCTCAACTAACTCTATAATCCGGTCAAACACACCTCAACTAACTCTATAATCTGGTCAAACACACCTCAACTAACTCTATAATCTGGTCAAACACACCTCAACTAACTCTATAATCTGGTCAAACACACCTCAACTAACTCTATAATCTGCTCAAACACACCTCAACTAACTCTATAATCTGCTCAAACACACCTCAACTAACTCTATAATCTGCTCAAACACACCTCAACTAACTCTATAATCTGGTCAAACACACCTCAACTAACTCTATAATCTGGTCAAACACACCTCAACTAACTCTATAATCTGCTCAAACACACCTCAACTAACTCTATAATCTGCTCAAACACACCTCAACTAACTCTATAATCTGCTCAAACACACCTCAACTACTGCTAGAATCTGTCAAACACACCTCAACTAACTCTATAATCCGCTCAAACACACCTCAACTAACTCTATAATCTGCTCAAACACACCTCAACTAACTCTATAATCTGCTCAAACACACCTCAACTAACTCTATAATCTGGTCAAACACACCTCAACTAACTCTATAATCCGCTCAAACACACCTCAACTAACTCTATAATCTGCTCAAACACACCTCAACTAACTCTATAATCTGCTCAAACACACCTCAACTAACTCTATAATCTGCTCAAACACACCTCAACTAACTCTATAATCTGCTCAAACACACCTCAACTAACTCTATAATCTGGTCAAACACACCTCAACTAACTCTATAATCTGCTGTCAAACACACCTCAGACTAACTGCTAGGATATGGTCAAACACACCTCAACTAACTCTATAATCTGGTCAAACACACCTCAACTAACTCTATAATCCGGTCAAACACACCTCAACTAACTCTATAATCCGCTCAAACACACCTCAACTAACTCTATAATCTGGTCAAACACACCTCAACTAACTCTATAATCCGCTCAAACACACCTCAACTAACTCTATAATCTGCTCAAACACACCTCAACTAACTCTATAATCTGCTCAAACACACCTCAACTAACTCTATAATCTGGTCAAACACACCTCAACTAACTCTATAATCTGCTTAAATCACCTCAACTAACTCTAGAATCGTCAAACACACCTCAACTAACTCTATAATCCGCTCAAACACACCTCAACTAACTCTATAATCTGCTCAAACACACCTCAACTAACTCTATAATCTGCTCAAACACACCTCAACTAACTCTATAATCTGGTCAAACACACCTCAACTAACTCTATAATCTGCTCAAACACACCTCAACTAACTCTATAATCTGCTCAAACACACCTCAACTAACTCTATAATCTGCTCAAACACACCTCAACTAACTCTATAATCTGCTCAAACACACCTCAACTAACTCTATAATCTGGTCAAACACACCTCAACTAACTCTATAATCTGGTCAAACACACCTCAACTAACTCTATAATCTGGTCAAACACACCTCAACTAACTCTATAATCTGGTCAAACACACCTCAACTAACTCTATAATCTGGTCAAACACACCTCAACTAACTCTATAATCTGCTCAAACACACCTCAACTAACTCTATAATCTGGTCAAACACACCTCAACTAACTCTATAATCTGCTCAAACACACCTCAACTAACTCTATAATCTGCTCAAACACACCTCAACTAACTCTATAATCTGCTCAAACACACCTCAACTAACTCTATAATCTGCTCAAACACACCTCAACTAACTCTATAATCTGCTCAAACACACCTCAACTAACTCTATAATCTGCTCAAACACACCTCAACTAACTCTATAATCTGCTCAAACACACCTCAACTAACTCTATAATCTGCTCATACACACCTCAACTAACTGCTATAATCGATCAAACACACCTCAACTAACTCAATAATCCGCTCAAACACACCTCAACTAACTCTATAATCTGCTCAAACACACCTCAACTAACTCTATAATCTGCTCAAACACACCTCAACTAACTCTATAATCTGGTCAAACACACCTCAACTAACTCTATAATCTGCTCAAACACACCTCAACTAACTCTATAATCTGCTCAAACACACCTCAACTAACTCTATAATCTGCTCAAACACACCTCAACTAACTCTATAATCTGCTCAAACACACCTCAACTAACTCTATAATCTGCTCAAACACACCTCAACTAACTCTATAATCTGCTCAAACACACCTCAACTAACTCTATAATCTGGTCAAACACACCTCAACTAACTCTATAATCTGCTGTCAAACACATCAGACTACTGCAGGAATAAACACACCTCAACTAACTCTATAATCTGGTCAAACACACCTCAACTAACTCTATAATCCGGTCAAACACACCTCAACTAACTCTATAATCCGCTCAAACACACCTCAACTAACTCTATAATCTGCTCAAACACACCTCAACTAACTCTATAATCTGCTCAAACACACCTCAACTAACTCTATAATCTGCTCAAACACACCTCAACTAACTCTATAATCTGCTCAAACACACCTCAACTAACTCTATAATCTGGTCAAACACACCTCAACTAACTCTATAATCTGCTGTTATCTCACCTCAACTAACTGCAGGATCACTCAAACACACCTCAACTAACTCAATAATCCGCTCAAACACACCTCAACTAACTCTATAATCTGCTCAAACACACCTCAACTAACTCAATAATCTACTCAAACACACCTCAACTAACTCTATAATCTGCTCAAACACACCTCAACTAACTCTATAATCTGCTCAAACACACCTCAACTAACTCTATAATCTGCTCAAACACACCTCAACTAACTCTATAATCTGCTCAAACACACCTCAACTAACTCTATAATCTGCTCAAACACACCTCAACTAACTCTATAATCTGCTCAAACACACCTCAACTAACTCTATAATCTGGTCAAACACACCTCAACTAACTCTATAATCTGCTGTTATTCACCTCAGACACTGCAGGAATAAACACACCTCAACTAACTCTATAATCTGGTCAAACACACCTCAACTAACTCTATAATCCGGTCAAACACACCTCAACTAACTCTATAATCCGCTCAAACACACCTCAACTAACTCTATAATCTGGTCAAACACACCTCAACTAACTCTATAATCCGCTCAAACACACCTCAACTAACTCTATAATCTGCTCAAACACACCTCAACTAACTCTATAATCTGCTCAAACACACCTCAACTAACTCTATAATCTGCTCAAACACACCTCAACTAACTCTATAATCTGGTCAAACACACCTCAACTAACTCTATAATCTGCTCAAACACACCTCAACTAACTCTATAATCTGCTGTTATTCACCTCAGACACTGCAGGAATAAACACACCTCAACTAACTCTATAATCTGCTCAAACACACCTCAACTAACTCTATAATCTGCTCAAACACACCTCAACTAACTCAATAATCTGCTCAAACACACCTCAACTAACTCTATAATCTGCAGTTATGCGCAAACTTCAACTAACTCTATCCATTGTCTGAGGCGAATGACAGCCGATTATAAACACACTTCAACTGTAATACCTCTATAATCTGCAGTTATTCACCTCAGACATTAAATAAACACACTTCAACTGTAGGCTAATAACTCTTATAAACTGCAGATATTCACCCTCAGACACTTCAAGGATAAACACACTTTAACTGTAGTAACTCTACAAACTGCGGTTATTCAGAGATATTGATTGGGCTTTACCGTCCTCTAAAAGCAGAGTCTTCTTCGGGGTGGACTCGCTGAATAACGCCAGTGATTTCAGTGTCGGATAGAGTTATTTTGATGCGGTTCTTCTTTAATTCATCCAGAAACCTGCACTCATCTGAATACGAAGCCATGTTGATCACACTGTTCATCAGACACAACCGCTGGTTACTGCGCCTGTCCGGAATGACGAATGTGTTTGATTTAATAACAGCTGTTCTGAATATCCGAGAGCACTGGCACGCGCCTTACCTGAATATTCGTGAGTTTCCTGTTTGCGTTAAAGCGACACTGATGATAAGCTTGAGAATGAAGAAAGCGCAGGCAATCTCGGTTCTCGCAGTGGATCAGATACCTGTGAGATCAAAGTCTGATATCGCGAGATTCACGGATTCACGCTCGTGCACGTGTTGCTAATAAACTGGATGTGATTTAAGTTCTTTTGCTTTTATATGATAATAAATATAATGATCAAGACACCCAAAGTACTTGTTATTTAATTACATTCCAAATCTGTGTTTATCAATCATTTTTCTTTAATACAGACGTGTTTTATTATTGTTTTAATAAAAATTACATCACATAATAACCCATATGGGACTGTACAGAGAGTTTATTCACCCATACTTACACATAAAACATGATATCAAACATTTTAAAAGAGAACAATACATCACGGTTGTTTAAACCAATGAGCATGTGTCGTCAGCAAGTCGTTTCCCATCGTGCTTTTGATCAGCGCAGTCGGTGGAGAGCAACTGCGCGCGACTGCAGAATCCGACACTTCCGCCTTGCGCTCGCGAGAGTTTTTTGACATACGTCGGCATGACATCAGAGCCAGGCGGACCCATAGACAGTAAAAGAAATGGACAGAGTGACCCCATTGATTTCAAGGGAGAAGACTGAAGCCCGATTTTTGCACTTCCTGTCTGATGTCTGAGCGACTGCACAGGCTCAAACTGAGCGTGACGACGGTCTGACAGTTGTAAATCTTCTAGTAGCTGTGCCAAGACAAAACGTTGTTGAAATATTTTGTCCCGTTGCTTTTATGGACTCTCTATCTATGGGCTTCTCCCTCGACTTTATGCCTCACGTCCCCCTGATTGCCTCATCGACAGTTAAAGATTTTGGCGTCACTTTGACAGTGAATAACTTTACATCTGAGGCGTACAAAGACTTCGTTTTTCCATTATTTATTTCTAAAGAAACACAACAATGTATAAAAGGCTCCATTACTTTGTATCTTACATTATGGCCCCGTATAGGCCATTTTTGTAAAAATAGGCTAACGATTACATCATCATTAGCAACTTTCTGTCGCACAATAGAGAAATTACCGTATGGACAGGAGGAGAAGCTCGCAGGCAATCTTTAACTGTCGATGAGGCAATCAGGGGAACGTGAGGCATAAAGTCGAGGGAGAAGCCTATAGATAGAGAGTCCATAAAGCAACGGGACAAAATATTTCAACAACATTTTGTCTTGGCACAGCTACTAGAAGATTTACAACTGTCAGACCGTCGTCACGCTCAGTTTGAGCCTGCGCAGTCGCTCAGACATCAGACAGGAAGTGCAAAAATCGGGCTTCAGTCTTCTCCCTTGAAATCAATGGGGTCACTCTGTCCATTTCTTTTACTGTCTATGCCTTGGGCGGGCCGCTCTCCAGACACATTTCTAACGGCATGATCACCGGTGATCGGTTCTGTGCAGATTTTGCTCATCTCAAACAAGCCTAAGATTAGGGAAGGGGATTGGGGTGGGGTTAGGATTAGGGGTGGGGTTAGGATTAGGGGTGGGGTTAGGATTAGGCAATCAGGTACTGATTTCAAGGAGGGGGGTAATAATTTGGCAGGGAGTCGAAATTCAACACCGGGTCAGCGCCAATGGACACCTCTTCTTTACTGGAGTTATAGATATCTACAGGCTATATCTGCAGGCCCTTTAGATGCCGGTCTAAAATATGAAAGAAAACAATGTTATTTTGGCCACATGATGCAGCTTAACTACGGTATTAATCTACTCCAGTTGTGACACAATGACATGTTTTAGTTCTATTCTACAAGCAAAATATTTACATTTTATTTATTTAGCGACTTAAAAGACGTTTTCAATAGACATTTTTATTTCTACAGTCAATTTACTGTAATCAAAGATAATAACTTTGAATGAAAAAGAGCAACTAATTCTGTATTGAAGTTTTATTCACAACTTTCACGATTCAGAAGATTTCATTGTTCACATAAATCATAATCTGTTTCAACTAATATGTATATCCCTTTTATCCTAAAGAATCTACTCTATTGTTAGTTGTAAGCACTGCCACATGAGGGCGCACTCACTCTTAGTATGTTTAGTAGCATATCTTTCATGTAAAGCAAAATAAATATATCAGTTAAAATCTTTAGTTAACATTTAGTCCATTTAGTGTGCTTCTTTGAGAGTATCTCATTGATCATCACTGTAAAATGGTATATGGAAAATGCACACTAATAGCTAGTTTAATTTCTCTCATGCAGCATCGTGATAAGTTTTGGACAGATTTCATCTGTAAAAAGATTATCTGTTCATGGCGCGCACACACACACACACACACACACACACACACACACACACACACACACACACGCACACACACACAAACCCACTCCTGACACACTGGTCCTTGTAGCGACGGTAACCCCACCCAGGGGCATACTTCTGTCAACAGATTCAGGTTTTCCCAGGGGATCATGGGCAGAACACACAATGCTATTATCGATACATGTCTGCCTGGTAGGGTTAGGGTTTAGGATACATGTACAGCAAGGTAACGAGTGCCCAGCGCCAGAACCCATTCGCACATAGAGGAGATATCCAGCGGCACTACTGCTTTCGAGGCCATAAGCCCCAGCAGTCCCAATAGAAAACACTTGTCTTCTCAGCCAAACCTGCCCACAAAAATGGTCTGCCCTGCCGAGATAGAACAGCCCTTTCGGAGATTTATCTGGAATCCCAGTGCTTGTAAATGGGAAACAAGTGCATGTGTTAGTTACAGACGCTCACGTCAGTGGAAAGTGTTCTTATTTTACTTTATACAGGGTGGAAATGACGTATCTAAGGAGGAAACGTCTTGAATCTGTGACAAATCCTGTTTCAGTGGAAAAACTAGTTCTGTAAATTTTGAGCAGAAGAAACTTGATGTGAATTTACCCTAGAGTAATCTAACGGAGTATGTAATCACTAGTGTTTTCTCGTATGTCCATTTCTCCTGATGTTTGTTCCTCATGTTTCTCTAGTGTTCTTCTAGTGCACTGGCATTCAGCTTGCATGTTTCAGGCTCTTGTCTCTTTATCCACAGTATCCACAGTTTTCAGTATTTTAACCATCAAGAATGAGAAAGAGTCCATATTCTCATTCACAAGAGCAAGCAAGCGTCTGCTTATATCAGGGTTTCTGCAGGTTTCAGTAAGTCAAATTTAAGACCTTTTTAAGACATTTTAAGACCATAAACATTGAAATTTAAGACCTACACAACGCATTACCAAAAATTTAAATAAGAAAATATTCGGAAAAAATGATTTTATATGCGTGTATAAGGTGAAATTTGTACTTTGCTTTTTATACTGTAAAAACACAATTATAGTTGATTTTAGTTGATCAAACCCAGAGATGAAATGGCATGAACATTTCATTTCATGATTACTATGAAATCAATTTGCCAAATGTATGTCTAAACTCAGGATTTTAAAGGAGTGTCTTGCAACAGCTTAAGTCTAGTTAAAATAAAGTCTTCACAAAAATAGTTTTATAAACAGATAAACCTCACGTATTTCAGCTTTTAAATAATCTTTTATAAAAAGATTGAGTCAAAAAATGATAAATTACTGACATTTACTGTCCCCTTATCTTTTATTATTAATAGTAAAATTTGGGCCAATTTTCCTGTTGCGTCTGTCGTTGCTATGCAACCATGCACTCTCCATAACGAAAAAGACATTTTAGTAGCCAATGGATTTCCACCACCAAGAAACGCTTGCTGTAAGCTAAAAACACCGGTAGTGTTTGGGTGCACCGCGATCCTTCATGTTGACTGAGCTTTCAATGTTGTTACGGAGTGGGCTGATTGGTTGGTTCTTTGGCTCGTTTGCGGCATTCTGAATCTGAAATGGTGAGATTTTTTCAATCTTGCTGCGACGCGCCTATATTTGAATGAACTTGAGTGCGCAAAGCTGTTGTATGAACGGCCTCTTGGCGAGCTACCTCGTATCAAGCCACGAGCTAATGCTAGCGCGCGAGCGGCGTGTTGAACCGGTTTGAACCCCTGCATTAGAGCTCCGCTTTGTAGGCTACGACTCAATACTTTTTTGCTACTTTGTAATTACTTTCTGCGGCCAGAGTTTTGGCAAATGAACGAGGGTAAAATCTTTTTAAGACCTGACTAAATCAAATTTAAGACCTCAGATGAAAATCTAGCCGTTTTTAAGACTTTTTAAGGCCTTAAATTTAAAGTTCAGAATTTTAGACTTTTTAAGACTTTTTAAGACCCGCGGAAACCCTGATTATATGATCCCACAGTTAACTGACAGATCAGATAGGTTCAGCTCCTCCAAAGAATTGCACTTGTGAACTTTACTTACATTAGTCGCACACGTGATACTGTAGTATATCTGACATTTAAATATGTTTAGCCAGTTTTGAATGCTTCAGATTTATTTTCTCATCACAAACTTTTTGAAACATTTGATCAAGTAAAAGAATACTTGTGTTATACTTCAAAACAAAGACAAAATTCAAGGTAATGTTTTTTAAAAAACTCTAGAATTGTTTATTTTGGTTTGAAGATATGCATACTATTGATAATGCGAAAAACTCTTCCTGCATGTCACAGACTAACATTCTTCTCTATACATGAATTCTGTAATGCATCTGACAAAGAGCAGTATGCAGTCACACACACATGATGAAGAGCAGTATGCAGTCACACACACACCCGGAAGACCACTGCGCTCCAGTGAACGTTGAGCTGAAGCTCATTATGAAACACACAACAGGTCACATGGGGTAAAACTGGGACGCCGCCTCTGACGACTGGATCTCCACCTGGGCCATTTTAAACTGCGTGCACTGAAGCCACTTGCGCAGAGCGAGAGGAAAGGATCCGGGTCCAGGGTTCTGGAGACACTGGTGGTTCACCCGGTTCTGAATGGCTTGCAGACGCAGCTGGAGACCAGCGGACAGATGCTGCAGACACACGGAGAGGTTAGTGTCTAAAGGTGATAAGACACAGGCCAACTTTTTGAACAATGTTGCTGTAAACGGGCAACCAAGAGGCACAGGCCCATGACTGACCTAAACTAAAATATCCAGATAAAAAATTGCCCTGTGTATCATCACCTTCAGGGTGTGCTCACACTAGAGCCCTGGGGTGATTGTCACACCAAGTGTGTCACACAAGTCCTAAGTAGTGAAGCCAAGAGTCTCTGATCGCCCCCCAGTGGCTGGTCTCAGTATAGCTCTAAAACCCAGAGTCTCGATCCCACCCCAGTGGCTGGTCTCAGTGTTAGCTCCAAACCCAGAGTCTCAGACTCCCCCCAGTGGCTGGTCCCATCTAGCTCATAAACCCAGAGTCTCGAACCCGCCAGTGGCTGGTCTCCAGTCATAGCTCATAAACCCTGAGTCTCGATCACCCCAGTGGCTGGTCCCAGTATAGCTCATCAACCCCTGAGTTCGAATCTCAGCTCCCCAGTGGCTGGTCCCAGTATAGCTCATAAACCCAGAGTCTCGAATCCCGCCCCCCAGTGGCTGGTCTCAGTATAGCTCATAAACCCTGAGTCTCGATCGCCCCCCAGTGGCTGGTCCCAGTATAGCTCATAAACCCAGAGTCTCGATCGCCCCCCAGTGGCTGGTCCCAGTATAGCTCATAAACCCAGAGTCTCGATCGCCCCCAGTGGCTGGTCCCAGTATAGCTCATAAACCCAGAGTCTCGATCGCCCCCAGTGGCTGGTCCCAGTATAGCTCATAAACCCAGAGTCTCGATCGCCCCCCAGTGGCTGGTCCCAGTATAGCTCATAAACCCAGAGTCTCGATCGCCCCCCAGTGGCTGGTCCCAGTATAGCTCATAAACCCAGAGTCTCGATCGCCCCCCAGTGGCTGGTCCCAGTATAGCTCATAAACCCTGAGTCTCGATCGCCCCCCAGTGGCTGGTCCCAGTATAGCTCATAAACCCAGAGTCTCGATCGCCCCCCAGTGGCTGGTCCCAGTATAGCTCATAAACCCTGAGTCTCGAATCGCCCCCAGTGGCTGGTCCCAGTATAGCTCATAAACCCAGAGTCTCGATCAGCCCCCAGTGGCTGGTCCCAGTATAGCTCATAAACCCAGAGTCTTGATCATCCCCCAGTGGCTGGTCCCAGTATAGCTCATAAACCCTGAGTCTCGATCGCTCCCCGGTGGCTGGTCCCAGTATAGCTCATAAACCCTGAGTCTCGATCACCCCAGTGGCTGGTCCCAGTATAGCTCATAACCCCAGAGTCTTCGATTAGGGATGCAAATTATCGATTAATTCATTAATCATTAATTGATTGACCTTATCGATCGATTAACGATTAACTGATAAGCGGCTATTTTCCTAAGAATGTACATTTCTCACTATATCAATAATGTCTTCAACATAAAAAGCAAAACGTTGCTTATATACTGAAATAAAAATGCATGTTACATCGCTCAAATTATGTTTTATTGTAACAGTTGGGATATGGTACCGAATGGCATTTATGTAATTTAACAAAATAAATTATCCACAGAAAATTTAAATACATAAAAAATATTCGTGCACTGGCTCACCTGTTGCAAACATTAAGCAAGATAAAATACATGTTAATAAAAATCCATATGGGTAGGCTTAGCCTTAATATATTAAGTCTACATATAATAATCTATCTGGCAAACTACTTGTATGAAAAACTTGAAACATTAGCAGCAGCTCTTATAAATCCCCCTTGTTCTAGTAGGATTGTAAAATGTTACAATATTATAAATAAATAATTAACTTATTTGATAATCAAAAATTACGACTCATACAATGTGTCACCAACGCCGCCTCAGATGTCAGAATGTGTTGTGGACGCACGCGGCAATGAAAACAGCAACCGAACCCAATGAATTCACAACGATTTAATAAAATAGTGTTCTGATGTTATCTAATATGACTAGGGATGCACCGATACCGATACCGGTATCGGGTATCTGAGCCTCGATACCACATTTTTAAAGTACTCGTACTCGTTAAAAGTCCCCCGATACCGGGGACCAGATCCACGGTCTGAGAAATGGGTTAATCACAGGCGCCGAGATGCCCGCCCCAGGCCCCGGCTGCAGCTCAGAGCGGGGAGAAGGCGAGGCGAGCGAGACCTGTCAGCCGCGTGGACCAAGTCGGTACTAAAAAAATGTAAACGTCACGGTACCAAGTCCCGGTGGTACCGAATACCTGATCAAACCCAGTTCCGTTTGCACATGCATGCACGAAGGGCGTGAAGTTGCGTCATCATCATGAAAGCGCTGAGACATGGCGACCGCGGCGCTGCTGATGTGTGTCTGTGTATATTAAACTGCCAAACGACTGTTTAAATATAAAACCTGCATGTTCTGCTTGTCTCTGTGTGAATGAACAGTGCAGACGCGCGGTTTCATTTAACGTTAGCTACCTCTCACACACACTGAAGCTCGAGTGACGCTCGCGCTGTTCTCCGTCTCTGCTGCCTCACGATATGATGACATGATTCATGATTTCATCTCCGAGAGTCACTTCAGTGAGTAACGGTAGGTATTTTACCGTTTCATTTGAGAAAAACGATCGTCATATCATTTCTTTTACTAGGTGTTTCTCAATGTCAAGGATACTTCCCTTTGACATTGAGAAACGCCCAATGTCTATGTATCAGACACGCACAGAAACTCAAAGGTCTTCACGGCAACCCGTCAAAATAAAAGTTTGGTAAGAAATTGACAGAAATAATTATATTAGGCTACTGTACAATAGATTTAACTACGTCTCTATTAATCAAAATTGCTACTACTAATAATGTGTGCATAAGGTTGCTTTTTCTCTTGATTTTTTATAAGCAATATTTCTCAATATCATCAATATTTTCGTATAAACAGCATGTAGCCTTCAATGCTTTCATAAATGTACCATCATAAATAATAGTCATTGAATTGAATTTTTTTTATTTAACTATTTGGAAAAAAAAGAAAGAAAAAAAGAATATATATATATATATATATATATATATATATATATATATATATATATATATATATATATATATATATATATATAAAATGAAATAAAATATAATTAAATAAATTGGAAAAATAGTTAAAACTGATTTTAAATCATGTTTTTTTTATTAAGTACTCGATATCTGGTATCGGCGAGTACTGAAATGCAAGTACTCGTACTCGTACTCGTTTTCCAAAAAGTGGTATCGGTGCATCCTAAATATGACAGTCACAAATTAATCATCGTTATTATTAGTACGTGCATTGCTGCTTGAGCAGCGCGCGCTGAATGAATAACCGCTGAGCACTTTCGTTATTTAAATAGAAAGAAACACAACCGATATGAGATTCAGTCAGATACAAAATGAACATAATATTACAAATAATATCTTCAAACGTGAATGCACAAGTGAACTTGAACCAAGAATGACTGAATGTTGTGCACACGCTCTTCCTGGAACAACGACAGGGCAACTAAACCCAAATTATTCACTCGCGTTTTATTTACAATATTGTTCTCTTTATAGTGTTATGTAATATGACACTCCCAATAGTTTTCATTAGTCGTGCATTACCTTTTGAGCTGCACGCGCTAAAGATCACGCTTCAATTCTTAACAAAATGCATCCAATATGAGATAAATCAGATATAGAGGTACACATATTAAACTATTACAACTTACATTTGCATAAAGAAAAGGCTGCGAATACACACGCGAACGTAGTTATGATGAAGTCAAACATAACTCCGGCCGTCGCGCGCTCGCTTACATGTCTCGCGGTTGAGCAGCAGGCACGCGCATAAGACCTGGTTAATCGATATCCGATACGTTTGATCGATTAATGAATTATTGACAATTAATCAATAATCGATTAATCGTTGACATCCCTAGTCTCGATCGCTCCCCGGTTGCTGGTTCCAGTATAGTTCCTAAACCCAGAGTCTTGACTCGCCCCCAGTGGCTGGTCCCAGTATAGCTCATAAACCCAGAGTCTCGATGGCCCCCAGTGGCTGGTTCCAGTATAGTTCATAAACCCTGAGTCTCGATCGCCCCCCCAGTGGCTGGTCCCAGTATAGCTCATAACCCCAGAGTCTCGATCGCCCCCGATGGCTGGTCCCAGTATAGCTCATAAACCCAGAGTCTCGATCGCCCCCCAGTGGCTGGTCCCAGTATAGCTCATAAACCCTGAGTCTCGATCGCCCCCGGTGGCTGATCCCAGTATAGCTCATAAACCCTGAGTCTCGATCGCCCCGGTGGCTGGTCCCAGTATAGCTCATAAACCCAGAGTCTCGATTCGCTCCCCGGTGGCTGGTCCCAGTATAGCTCATAAACCCCAGAGTCTCGATCGCCCCCGATGGCTGGTCCCAGTATAGCTCATAAACCCTGAGTCTCGATCGCCCCCGGTGGCTGGTCCCAGTATAGCTCATAAACCCTGAGTCTCGATCGCCCCGGTGGCTGGTCCCAGTATAGCTCATAACCCCAGAGTCTCGATCGCTCCCCGGTGGCTGGTTCCAGTATAGTTCATAAACCCAGAGTCTCGATCGCCCCCAGTGGCTGGTCCCAGTATAGCTCATAAACCCTGAGTCTCGATCACCCCCCAGTGGCTGGTCCCAGTATAGCTCATAAACCCAGAGTCTCAATCGCCCCCAGTGGCTGGTCCCAGTATAGCTCAAAACCTCAGAGTCTTCGATTGCTCCCCTGTGGCTGGTTCCAGTATAGTTCATAAACCCTGAGTCTCGATCACCCCCCAGTGGCTGGTCCCAGTATAGCTCATAAACCCAGAGTCTCGATCGCCCCAGTGGCTCGTCCCAGTATAGCTCATAACCCAAGAGTCTCGATTCGCTCCCGTTGGTTCGTCCCAGTATAGCTCATAAATCCAGAGTCTCGATAGCCCCCTGGTGGCTGGTCCGAGTATAGCTCATAAACCCAGTCTTGATAGCCCCCTGGTGGCTGGTCCCGAGTATAGCTCATAAACCCAGAGTCTCGATCGCCCCCTGGAGGCTGGTCCCAGTATAGCTCATATACCCAGTCTTGATAGCCCCCTGGTGGCTGGTCCCAGTATAGCTCATAAACCCAGAGTCTCGATCGCCCCCGGTGGCTGGTCCCAGTATAGTTCATAAACCCTGAGTCTCAATCGCCCTCCAGTGGCTGGTCCCAGTATAGCTCATAAACTCAGAGTCTCAATCGCCCCCCGGGGCTGGTCCCAGTATAGCTCATAAACCCTGAGTCTCAATCGCCCTCCAGTGGCTGGTCCCAGTATAGCTCATAACCCCAGAGTCTCGTATCGCTCCCGTTGGCTCGTCCCAGTTTAGCTCATAAATCCTGTGTCTCAATAGCCCCCTGGTGGCTGGTCCGAGTATAGCTCATAAACCCAGAGTCTCGATAGCCCCCTGGTGGCTGGTCCCAGTATAGCTCATAAACCCAGAGTCTCGATAGCCCCCTGGTGGCTGGTCCCAGTATAGCTCATAAACCCAGAGTCTCGATAGCCCCTCTGGTGGCTGGTCCCAGTATAGCTCATAAACCCAGAGTCTCGATAGCCCCCTGGTGGCTGGTCCCAGTATAGCTCATAAACCCAGAGTCTCGATAGCCCCCTGGTGGCTGGTCCCAGTATAGCTCATAATGATATCACGGTTCCACCTCACATTCACTACTGCCCCAAATCAGCATCAGATGTCAGTGCTATATTAGGACTTTGTCTGCTCCACTTTCACCAATGGAAGAGTATGAAGGGTTTCGTCCATCTTTTGTACAGTCTATGGCCTGCACTCACATCACACTGAACGTTCAGTGACTGTTATTCACCATACAACCTTTTGATTTGAAGAAAAGCATTTCGCGAATAGACTGCCTAATAGATTTATTGTTTATGTCACGCAGTGATGTTCATTAGATTGTGTGTCAGGAGATTATTATGGAGGCAGCTGACATTGTGGCAGGAGTTTGCAGCTTCTACTCGCAAACTACAATTCCTGTTCATCAGTTAGTTGAGAATCAGACCCATTATAAACCTGAATATACTCGATTACATTAAATTAATTTAAAAGTGTTCTGTCTGAGTAGTAATATAAGATGTTTGTTGTCGTAACGAACCAGACTTTACTGCCGTAATGCTCTCGGCTCGGTTCAGTGTGAGACACCCTAACAGGGAGATTCTGAAGTTTACTCTAGAAAGAAAGCAAGAATCACTGCCTGAATTGATAATCAATATGATGAACACTTACGTTTAAATTGGACTGGATCATTGGCAGCCACATGGGAATCAGCTAAACAGAACGAAGAAGACGTTAAATATAATAAGCACCACAGACTGCATAAAGTAGAAGTGCAAACACGGTTTCAAGCACTACAGACCCAATCAGTTTGAGCATGTGTGGTAGTAAATCCCTCTTACTTTGACAAAGATGGTTGAGTTGCACTCCTGCAAGGCCTCCATTAGACTGATGACATGCAAACACACCATCTCTACCATCTGAAACACACACCAACACCTGGCGCGTCACACTTCTGTCAGTTACGATGGGTTATGATCAGGGTTTGAAATTAACTTTTTCACTCACTGGCCAGTTCAGCTACTAAATTTTTAAGTTACCAGCCATTCAGAACTTCAACAAGCCAAAAAAAGAAAATCAGAAATGAACTAGATTAACTACGTCACGGCATATATATATATATATATATATATATATATATATATATATATGCAACAAACTTCCTCTTTCATCCTCATCATCAAACATGTGTTTTATGTGCACAAAGCAGACAGACAAAGAACATAAAAAATGTGGGATGTTGGAAAATAACAATACCTTTTCTGTTCACCAAATGCTTTTTCTACTTCACTATTGCTTTAATGCAAATGAACCAGCGAGCCGTTATAGTGACGTGTGTGTTCAAGAACACCAGATATGAGCAGATTCTGTGTAATATGCTGTATTTAATATCATGATGTCTCATGAGTATTTGCGCTGAATCTGTGCAGATTTGTCTTAAACGAACTTCATCCAGGAAAGTGAGTAAATATAATAACATGCTAAACTGGCTCGTGATTTGACATCGTTTCCCGCCACTGTTGATTACACCCGCATTTGGCGTGTTGATTTCAAACCCTGGTCATGACTGATTGTCTTTGCTCGTTAGCATGCAGTCTAGAATTAATTACAAATAGGAGTAATTTTATATGTAATAGTGTCGTATCAAGCCCATTGTACAGACGGTGTGTGTGTGTGAGAGAGATCGTACCACTCTGTTGTGTGCCATGAGCTGGAGGATGCTGGGAGTCACAGCGGCTCCAGAACTCCAGGCCCGTCAGGATGGCCCCGAGCAGAACTCGTTCTGGTTCTGGTTCTGGCTGGACGGGACGGCCGCCTGCTCGCAGTAGATGGTCCACAGCTGGGCGAACATGAAGGCGTGGAACAGCGAACACATGTGCAGCACTGAAGTCTGAACACACACAAACACACACACACACAGGAGAGCTTCAGACTCACAGACCTGCAGATCCCGCATCTCAGTGATCCGCTTCATACCTTGGATTGCTCTGGGAAGCCGATCAGGATGACGATCAGATGGTCCGGCGATGTGAGAGCCGGCGTCCAGAGGGATGGGCATACAGCACGAGGAGCCCTGCTGCAAAGCACTGTGGGTAAGAGAGCCCAGCAGCAACCAGGACAGCTGACGGATGTGTGACACACACTCGATGAACTCTTTGGGTCTGAGGAAGCAGAAGAACAGAGTAAAGACATGCTGATGCAAACACTCGCACACTCACTCACTCGCACACTCACTCACTCGCACACTCACTCACACACTCGCTCACACACTCACTCGCTCACACACTCGCTCACACACTCACTCGCTCGCACACTCACTCGCACACTCACTCGCACGCTCACTCCGCACGCTCACTCGCATGCTCACTCGCACGCTCACTCGCACGCACACTCGCTCGCACACTCGCTCGCACACTCACTCGCACACTCACTCGCTCGCACACTCACTCGCTCGCACACTCACTCGCTGGCACACTCACTCGCTCGCACACTCACTCGCTCGCACACTCACTCGCTCGCGCACTCACTCGCTCGCGCACTCACTCGCTCGCGCACTCAGCTGGCTCACGCACTGCACTCGACTCGCACGCACTCACTCGCTCGCGCACTGCACTCGCGCACTCACTCGCTCGCGCACTCACTCGCGCACTCACTCGCGCACTCACTCGCGCACTCACTCGCGCACTCACTCGCGCACTCACTCGCGCACTCACTCGCGCACTCACTCGCGCACTCACTCGCGCACTCACTCGCTCGCGCACTCACCGCGCACTCACTCGCGCACTCACTCGCGCACTCACTCAGCGCACTCACTCGCGCACTCACTCGCGCACTCACTCGCGCACTCACTCGCACACTCACTCGCACACTCACTCACTCGCACACTCACTCACTCGCACACTCACTCACTCGCACACTCACTCACTCGCACACTCACTCACTCGCACACTCACTCACTCCGCACACTCACTCACTCGCACACTCACTCACTCGCACACTCACTCACTCGCACACTCATATTGGAATTTATATTTTATTTGTATATTATTCAGAATTGATGGATAATATACAAATATAAATAAATGCTTTGCACTTTAAGTGTTGTAACTTTGATAATGTTGTTTATGCTCAAACAGCAACATTACACACTAACTAAAGTTAGAAAAGTGAAATCATACTTTACCATCCCTTTAAAGAACAGACCACTCACTCACTTACTCACTCTCATTCTCTCTCTCTCTCTCTCTCTACACACACACACACACACACACACACACACACACACACACACACACACACACACACACACACACACACACACACACACACACACACACACACACACACACAGGTTTACCCCTGCTGCATAGCAGAGGGTGGGTGGTAAAGCCAGGGCAAGTAGCGAGTCACTGCTTTGTTGTCTCTGTGGTTTCCTTTGCTGATCTCCATCGCTGTAATCTGAGCCAGACCGACCTTCAGATTCCCACCAAACGTGTCTTCGTGCAGCGGCTGACAGCAGGCCTTCATGTGGCTCTGAGACACACACACACACATTTCAGCGCTTTCAGCATTTTAAATCAGGCAGTGGCACACTTTTATACCAGGAGATCTGAGACTTCTCACTAGCAGGTTTCCAGTGGAAAGACACATCTGTCTTTTCTCAACTCCATCCATGCAACATCACCTTCCAATCTGTCTGAGAACTTATGTTATGCAGAACTGAGAAGCGGAACTGTCCGTTGCACCCAGTCCAAACATTTCCCATCAGCAAACACAAAACTACATAAAGGTTTACTCTGTGAGCTATGAAGTCTACAAGCTTTTCACTTGTATTTAGCCTCTGTCAACTTTTTTTGGAGTGTGTTGTAGCCATACAAATCTACATTTGTTTATTTAAAAAAAATACACGTTGGTGTCACACTGTGGATTCCTCAGGAACAGACTGAAGACTCAAACTTGTATAATAGTATTCTGGAACAAGCTGACAGGCAGGGAAGACACATAAATGCAACAGAGATTGGATAAAGACTGAAGTGTATCTTAAATAGCAAACAGAAACTAGATCATTAATCATACACAGCTGGGACAAAATGAACTCATAGTGATAGTAACCATAGAAATAAAGGAGTGGCGGGAAATGAACAAAGGAAAAGAGGAACTAATCAAAATACAAACTGAAACTCCAAACATGAATTTCATTGTACTTTGGTCAGTTAAATAAAGGTACAAAGATTCACAGATTCTTGATTTTTGTGGATTTAACAAAACTTTTCTGGATTTAGGGATAGGGTTGCAAAATTCTGGGAATTTTCAAGATGGAAACTTTCCATGGGAATTAATGGGAATTTAAGGGAATTAACAGGAATTTATGGGAATAAACGGTAATAAAGTGGGAATTTTCAAAGTTGGGGGTTGGCTCTTCATAGGGAACTTAAATATAGTTGAGAAAAGTAAATTTTAGCATAATCTTGACTAAAACAAACAGATGCCATTCAAATACACTTGAATATCCATGCCATTCCTCAATCACAATCCGATGAGTGAAGTAGGATGACGACGAGAGACTTCGGCGCTCGTTAAACTGAAAGAGTGAAAGCCCTGGTCGCGCGCACACACTCTCGCGGTCTTCAAACTGTCTTGCTCTCTCTCCCTCCCTCGCAGCTCGCGCATATCAATGAATTGAGTTGACTGAATATCTTTGAGAATACATGACGGTAAAAGGTCGGTAGACCAAAATTTTTTTTCTTTCTTCTGAACTACCACTGCTTGTGAAGTGTTCTAAAATAATGTCACCTTATTATCTCTGAAAAGCTGAAAAGCGCTCCACACATTCAGATGACAAACCACACTTTCAATAAAAATAAATAAATCTATCCATTAATGACGAACTAATGACTCCTTTGAACCAATTCACTTTAATGAATGGTTAAAACAACTGATCTATCCAACACTGAACTTGAGACATAAAATGGAAACACTTTACAATAAGGTTTCATTTATTAAAGTCTAGTTAACTACATTAGTTAACATTCTATTAATATTAGTTTCTATGCGGATTTACTTCATGACAAAACCACCCAGTCATTCTAGAAATGATTCACTTCTTTCCAAATAGAGCTATTCAAGTCATCTGGAGAAATTGTTTTTATATCGCAATATATATAGTGGAAAAATAAAATATCGCAATGCCATTTTTTACCAACATCGTGCAGCCCTAATTCATCTAGTAGCAATGCTGATAAGTTAGATACTAAATAAGATGTTCTAATATGGAATATTTCCAAAATTCCCCAGCTTAACTTCCCATGGAAATTTACAGGAAACTTTCCGCCCCTTTGCAACCCTATTTAGGGATGAACATCACATGATGACTGTGAGAAAGAGAAAGCGAAGGCATAACACTCTATTTGAACTGATTTCACTTTCTCACTGAAGCTGCAAATGCACATCACACACATTCACAATGTCAAGATGCTTTATGAGATACATCATGGTTCAGTCCATTACGACAGTGAATGTTTGAGTGCTTGTGTAGAGGAGTACCTTCAGTTTAGTCAGTGTGTGCATGTCTGCGATGAAGTCCAGCAGCTCGCTCAGATACTGCCTCAAACACTCCATGGCCGCGGTCGTACACTGCGGGACAGACACCTGTCACTAACACACACACACACTCAAACACGCACACAGCAGCAGATGTGAGAGAGGCGAGGCTCACCCCGGGCAGAGCGGTGATCATGTGCTTCTGGATGATGGTGGACTCAGCCAGCCTCGATCCCGATGTCTGAACACACAAACTGAGGACAGCAGAGGACATTACTCACTCCTCTCTCTCTCACACACTCATCTCATGAGCTATTTACAGATGTTCACACACCAGGACATGACACCAAACACTCATCTTTAAAAAACTGTTTTAGACATTATATGTGCAGCTGTCATATTAGTGCTAGCAACAGAAAACTAGATATGCGCCCAAATGGCTTCATGTTTTTTTGCTCTACTGTGAGATGGAATTGATCTGCAGTGAACAAGGCTGTGTTACAGTGACTCTGCAGTGAACAAGGATGTGTTACAGTGACTCTGCAGTGAACAAGGCTGTGTTACAGTGACTCTGCAGTGAACAAGGCTGTGTTACAGTGACTCTGCAGTGAACGAGGCTGTGTTTCAGTGACCCTGCAGTGAACAAGGCTGTGTTACAGTGACTCTGCAGTGAACAAGGATGTGTTACAGTGACTCTGCAGTGAACAAGGCTGTGTTACAGTGACTCTGCAGTGAACGAGGCTGTGTTTCAGTGACTCTGCAGTGAACAAGGATGTGTTACAGTGACTCTGCAGTGAACAAGGCTGTGTTTCAGTGACTCTGCAGTGAACAAGGCTGTGTTACAGTGACTCTGCAGTGAACAAGGCTGTGTTACAGTGACTCTGCAGTGAACAAGGATGTGTGACAGTGACTCTGCTGTAAACAAGGCTGTGTTACAGTGACTTTGCAGTGAACAAGGCTGTGTTACACTGACTCTGCAGTGAACAAGGCTGTGTTACAGTGACTCTGCGGTGAACAAGGCTGTGTTACAGTGACTCTGCAGTGAACAAGGCTGTGTTACAGTGACTCTGCAGTGAACAAGGCTGTGTTACAGTGACTCTGCAGTGAACGAGGCTGTGTTACAGTGATTCTGCAGTGAACGAGGCTGTGTGACAGTGACTCTGCAGTGAACAAGGCTGTGTTACAGTGACTCTGCAGTGAGCAAGGCTGTGTTACAGTGACTCCGCAGTGAACAAGGCTGTGTTACAGTGACTCTGCAGTGAACAAGGCTGTGTGACAGTGACTCTGCAGTAAACAAGGATGTGTTACAGTGACTCTGCAGTGAACAAGGCTGTTTAACAGTGACCCTGCAGTGAACAAGGCTGTGTTACAGTGACTCTGCAGTGAACAAGGATGTGTTACAGTGACTCTGCAGTGAACGAGGATGTGTGACAGTGACTCTGCAGTAAACAAGGATGTGTGACAGTGACTCTGCAGTGAACAAGGATGTGTTACAGTGACTCTGCAGTGAACAAGGATGTGTGACAGTGACTCTGCAGTGAACAAGGCTGTGTTACAGTGACTCTGCAGTGAACAAGGATGTGTGACAGTGACTCTGCAGTGAACAAGGATGTGTGACAGTGACTCTGCAGTGAACAAGGCTGTGTTACAGTGACTCTGCAGTGAACAAGGATGTGTTACAGTGACTCTGCAGTGAACAAGGATGTGTGACAGTGACTCTGCAGTGAACAAGGAAGTGGGACAGTGACTCTGCAGTGAACAAGGATGTGTTACAGTGACTCTGCAGTGAACAAGGATGTGTGACAGTGACTCTGCAGTGAACAAGGCTGTGTTACAGTGACTCTGCAGTGAACAAGGCTGTGTTACAGTGACTCTGCAGTGAACAAGGCTGTGTTACAGTGACTCTGCAGTGAACAAGGCTGTGTGACAGTGACTCTGCAGTGAACAAGGCTGTGTTACAGTGACTCTGCAGTGAACGAGGCTGTGTTACAGTGACTCTGCAGTGGACGAGGCTGTGTTACAGTGACTCTGCAGTGAACGAGGCTGTGTTACAGTGACCCTGCAGTAAACGAGGCTGTGTTACAGTGACTCTGCAGTGAACCAATCTTTAAAAAACTGTTTTAGACATTATATGTGCAGCTGTCATATTAGTGCTAGCAACAGAAAACTAGATATGCGCCCAAATGGCTTCATGTTTTTTTGCTCTACTGTGAGACGGAATTGATCTGCAGTGAACAAGGCTGTGTTACAGTGACACTGCAGTGAACAAGGCTGTGTTACAGTGACTATGCAGTGAACAAGGCTGTGTTACAGTGACTCTGCAGTGAACAAGGCTGTGTTACAGTGACTCTGCAGTGAACAAGGCTGTGTTACAGTGACTCTGCAGTGAACAAGGCTGTGTGACAGTGACTCTGCAGTGAACAAGGCTGTGTTACACTGACTCTGCAGTGAACAAGGCTGTGTTGCAGTGACTCTGCAGTGAACAAGGCTGTGTTACAGTGACTCTGAAGTGAATGAGGCTGTTACAGTAACTCTGCAGTGAACAAAGCTGTGTTACAGTGACTCTGCAGTGAACAAGGCTGTGTTACAGTGACTCTGCAGTGAACGAGGCTGTGTTACAGTGACCCTGCAGTGAACGAAGCTGTGTTACAGTGACTCTGCAGTGAACAAGGCTGTGTTACAGTGACTCTGCAGTGAACAAGGCTGTGTTACAGTGACTCTGCAGTGAACGAGGCTGTGCTACAGTGACTCTGCAGTGAACAAGGCTGTGTTACAGTGACTCTGCAGTGAACGAATCTGTGTTACAGTGACTCTGCAGTGAACAAGGCTGTGTTACAGTGACTCTGCAGTGAACGAGGCTGTGCTACAGTGACTCTGCAGTGAACAAGGCTGTGTTACAGTGACCCTGCAGGGAACAAAGCTCTGACAGTGACTCTGCAGTGAACGAGGCTGTGTGACAGTGACTCTGCAGTGAACAAGGCTGTGTTACAGTGACTCTGCAGTGAACAAAGCTGTGACAGTGACTCTGCAGTGAACAAGGCTGTCTTACAGTGACTCTGCAGTGAACAAGGCTGTGTTACAGTGACTCTGCAGTGAACGAAGATGTGTTACAGTGACTCTGCAGTGAACGAGGCTGTGTTACAGTGACCCTGCAGTGAACGAGGCTGTGTTACTGTGACTCTGCAGTGGACGAGGCTGTGTTACAGTGACTCTGCAGTGAACAAGGCTGTGTTACAGTGACTCTGCAGTTAACGAGGCTGTGTTACAGTGATTCTGTAGTGAACAAAGCTGTGTGACAGTGACTCAGCAGTGAACAAGGCTGTGTTACAGTGACTCTGCAGTGAACGAGGCTGTGTTACAGTGACTCTGCAGTGAACAAGGCTGTGTTACAGTGACTCTGCAGTGAACAAGGCTGTGTTACAGTGACTCTGCAGTGAACGAGGTTGTGTTACAGTGACTCTGCAGTGAACAAGGCTGTGTTACAGTGACTCTGCAGTGAACAAGGCTGTGTTACAGTGACTCTGTAGTGAACAAGGCTGTGTTACAGTGACTCTGCAGTGAACGAGGCTGTGTTACAGTGACTCTGCAGTGAACAACGCTGTGTTACAGTGACTCTGCAGTGAACAAGGCTGTGTTACAGTGACTCTGCAGTCGACGAGGCTGTGGGACGGACAGTAGCTGTACCTGCACCAGCAGCAGCAGGTTCGTATCAGGAATCGAGGACTTGAACTTTAGAGCCTGCAGCAGTTCTAGAACCACGATACGCGACATGTAGAACTTGTCTCTTTCCTGCATCAAATGGGAAAAATGTAATTTTGTCATTTTCAAAAACAAATAAATTCAATTCACATTTATTTATAGCTTTTTTTACAGTACAAATCATTTCAAAGTAGGGCTGCAACGATTCAGTCGACATTGTCGACAACGTCGACAATAAAAAAATGTCGACAAATATCTTTGTTGTCAAGTAGTCGTTTGATCGCAGTAATGCAGCCCGTCGTGTAATGCAGCCCTTTATACTGTAAATGCAAGTGCAGTAAAAGAACAAAACTGTGTGAATTATGACGGAGTGCAAACGAATCCGAACTAGTAAGGTTTGGCAAAGTTTTACAAAACAAAACCAGTTTTACAAAACCAACAATGCTGTCATGTGCAATACATGCAAGGCAGAACTTGCTTTTCACGGGAGCACAACATGCATGTTGGAGCACTTAAAGAGGAAACATCCCAGCAAAAGAGGAGCCGGTGAGAATTGAGTGTTCTCCAGCTGGAGCTAACTAACTAGCGGTAACGTAAATCTTTTTATTAGATCATGCAATACTATTAATAGTAATAATATCATCAATAATAATATAATTACAGTAATGAATAAATCTTGATTGAGCTTAGGAGTCAGTACTGTTCTTATTATTGGAACACTATTTGGTATTATAGTCTTATTACTTGCCTGTATTTTGTTCCATAATCATGAAGACTTACAAAAGGAGATGTTAGGAATAATATCATGGCAGTTACTTTTTCTTTTTCATTCTGTAAATTAAAAGGTGAATGAGAACATCTCCCTCAGCTCAATTCTCATGTAAAAAAAAACTATTGTAATTTTATATCTTTAATAATGGTTTGCAGATTAATATTTTACCCTATTTGTGTCCTGAAGTAATGACCCTTTTTCTGTTTCAGTTCTATGAAAAGCAGTGGGCTTATTAAACAATGCCTAGAGAGCATTTGTGTGTGATTTGAGTAAAACTTAAAGAGAATGACCTGTTTAGTTGTCTCTAAGTTCATTAAAACCACTATTTCAAAAGCTGAACTGATTTTCTTTTTTTATATTATAGTAAGAATATGCATAACTCAATGTTTTAACTAATTGAAAAAGCTGAGTAATCATTCCAAACTTAATGATTAGCTGGCAAAATAATCGATGATTAGTCGATTAATCGTTCTAATAATCGTTAGATTAATCGATTATCAAAATAATCGTTTGTTGCAGCCCTATTTCAAAGCAGCTTTACAGAAAATGCTACTTTATAAGTCCACATTATAATTAAAAGTCCACATTATAATTTACAGTAATCTGTTATCAGAATAATAAAATCATGCCAGCGGACGTCAGATGCCTGTCTCTCTTGTGCAATAAGGGCTTGTTTACCTTGCTGAAGTTTTTGTAGCATAAACCACAGATCTCTACAAGATACGAGAGACTGAACACACCGTACTGGAGAACAAAACTCAGCAGTTTGGAGAAGGGATCCAGCAGACTCTGCAGGACGACATGGGAGAAGCGATGAGATTTAACACACACTTTCGGTTCATCCAAGGGGAACCTTAATCAACACAGAGCCACAGAAATGTACAAGCTTACTCTTGCTGCGTTAGTGACGGGAATCTTCAGCAAACAGATGATTATCCTCAGGCTTGAGTCCAGCGGACACTATAGGAGAGGAGAGAGACGGTGAGCATAGTGAGACTCTGATCATATACACCACAGAGAGAGACTGAAGCGCAGAGTGAGAGACTGAAGAGAGGCACCTTGAGCGGCAGCACAGCGGGCAGTTTGGCCAGGAAGGTCTGGAACTGGTTGCAGATGGTGGTCCACAGGTTGCTGGGCGAGTCCATGGGAAGAGTCTCCATGAAGGTGGCGATGTTGTCCAGAACAGTGCAGGATAGCACCGCCTGCTGGCAGAGACTTCTTATTGTTCAGACCCTCAGATGACACCAGCAGCTTTACTGCAGTTACCAGCAGCCACCGTACAACCCCAATACAGCCATTCACAGCTCATGCACACTATTAGTGTAAAGCAGTGGCGGATGGTGAAAAATATCTTAGGTGGGGCTGTGTCATACTTGGCATTTCAATAGTCTGGTAACCATGGAACTCAGGTCTTTTAGCATTGTGGCATGCTCTTCCTCAAGACATATGTCAAGAATCCACCCTTCTCTCCATTAAAAACCTCTTAAAAACACTTTGATGTTAAAACACTCACATCATCTTTGATGTGAGGTTTATTTTTTTTTATTTCTTAACCTATATTGTAAAGCGACCTGGGGTGTTGGAAAGGTTATATAATTAACAATTCTTATTATAGTTAATTTTAATAACAACCCAAATACAATTTAAGGATACTAGTGCTCTGTGAAGAAGTAATTATTTAATGCCAATATTAAAAGGTTGAGCCAATCGCTCACAAAAACAAACGTAGTGCATAAACTTTCCATTTGAAATTGAACTCAAACAATATACTTAGTGATTGCTTAATTAGCTGATTAAATAAAAAAAAGTATTACTCACAACAATTTTGAGTGATTTTTCAAGCAAATATTCCACATGTACAGTAAATGAGACTTGTCCTGACTTTAGCAGTGGTGCACATGGGCGTGGTCATGGCCGCGCGCTTGCTTAGGGCGCTAGAATAAATCGCCCATAGCTGACTAGATTTGAGCTCACTGATTGGCTACAGTTTATGTCAATCATTTATATCTTAAATCAGCGATTGGCTGAGCTGCTCCAGAAACCCGCCTTCCTGGGGCAATTTCTCCAGCGCCCGGAGCTGATCACGTGCACTCTATGCGTGCACTTCAGGAAGGGGAAGTGTAGAAAAACCAGACATTTTGTTCTATTTTATTTTTCACATATACTGGGTGCATTTAACATCTCAAACACACTAATATTGACAATTTGTATAGATGATTTATGTATTTACTTATTTATTGCATTTGGCTCATAAACTGTGGTCTGGCTCATCGAGGGAGGGCGGCGCCCTAGCGCCCTCTATTGGCCAGCCGCCCCTGGTGTAAAGCAGAGAGTCTTCATAAGGAAGTTTGTGATGAATGTCCAGGAAATTAATCTCTAATTGAGGAAAACATGTCTCTCCATTACAAAGGAAAGTAAGAAGGCTTTAAGCAAAGCTTTCCAGACTGTCCTTTCCTGGAAGATGTGAGTGTGTGTGTGTGACTGTGTGTGTGTGTGTGTGAGAGACCCACCTCCAGTAGCTGACTTAGCGCGGCCACAGAGCTCAGCTCATTGAAATCCACCAGAGCCATGGCCAGTGTCCGCAGGAAGCTTCCGTCTGAAACCAGAGAGAGCAGTGCAGAGTGAGCTTGAGTCTCTCTCTCTGTGTGTGTGTGTGTGTGAGCTGTGTCTCAAACCTTTAATGTTGCTCTGGAAGAGCTGTGGAAGGATGCCGTTGGGCGCAAGCTGATGAAGGACGCAACGCAGGAACTGCTTGGCCACACCAGCGACGTTCCCGGGAATCAGCATGCTGCACACACACATCCACACACACACACCAGTGATGGGAACGCTGGCTCCATTCATTGAGCTGGATCATTGGAGCCGGCTCTTTTGGCCTACAAATGGCTCCTCATTGACAGATTTTTTACAATTACTAGGATACATTTCTCAATACTCAGGTCAAGTCAGTAAACAAAATTACAGGTTGTGTGTGCATCCCTGCCCTTGCTGCATTACGGGTGGGATCTGGCCGTGGGGCTGAGGCCTGCAGTACACACTACAGTACGGCCGTGGGATCTGGCCGTGGGGCTGAGGCCTGCAGTACGCACTCAGGGTACGGCCGTGGGATCTGGCCGTGGGCTCTGGCCGTGGGGCTAAGGCCTGCAGTACGCACTACGGTACGGCCATGGGATCTGGCCGTGGGGCTGAGGCCTGCAGTACACACTACAGTACGGCCGTGGGATCTGGCCGTGGGGCTGAGGCCTGCAGTACGCACTAGGGTACGGCCGTGGGATCTGGCCGTGGGGCTGAGGCCTGCAGTACACACTACAGTACGGCCGTGGGATCTGGCCGTGGGGCTGAGGCCTGCAGTACGCACTAGGGTACGGCTGTGGGATCTGGCCGTGGGCTCTGGCCGTGGGGCTAAGGCCTGCAGTACGCACTACCGGTACGGCCATGGGATCTAGCCGTGGGGCTGAGGCCTGCAGTACACACTACAGTACGGCCGTGGGATCTGGCCGTGGGGCTGAGGCCTGCAGTACGCACTAGGGTACGAGCCGTGGGATCTGGCCAGTGGGGTTGAGGCCTGCAGTACGCACTAAGGTACGGCCGTGGGATCTGGCCGTGGGCTCTGGCCGTGGGGCTGAGGCCTGCAGTACGCACTCACGGTATGGCCGTGGGATCTGGCCGTGGGGCTGAGGCCTGCAGTACGCACTACGAGTACGGCCGTGGGATCTGGCCGTGGGATATGTCCGTTGGGAATGAGGCCTGCAGTACGCACTACGGTACGGCCGTGGGATCTGGCCGTGGGGCTGAGGCCTGCAGTATGCACTACGGTATGGCCATGGGATCTGGCTGTGGGGCTGAGGCCTGCAGTACGCACTACGGTACGGCCGTGCGGATCTGGCCGTGGGGCTGAGGCCTGCAGTACGCACTACGGTACGGCCGTGGGATCTGGCCGTGGGGCTGAGGCCTGCAGTATGCACTACGGTACGGCCGTGGGATCTGGCCGTGGGCTGAGGCCTGCAGTACACACTACAGTACGGCCGTGGGATCTGGCCGTGGGGCTGAGGCCTGCAGTCCGCACTAGTGTACGGCCGTGGGATCTGGCCGTGGGCTCTGGCCGTGGGGCTAAGGCCTGCAGTGCGCACTGGCGGTACGGCCATGGGATCTGGCCGTGGGGCTGAGGCCTGCAGTACACACTACAGTACGGCCGTGGGATCTGGCCGTGGGGCTGAGGCCTGCAGTACGCACTACGGGTACGGCCGTGCGGATCTAGCCGTGGGGCTGAGGCCTGCAGTACACACTACGGTACGGCCGTGGGATCTGGCCGTGGGGCTGAGGCCTGCAGTACGCACTAGGGTACGGCCGTGGGATCTGGCCGTGGGCTCTGGCCGTGGGGCTAAGGCCTGCAGTACGCACTACGGTCCGGCCATGGGATCTAGCCGTGGGGCTGAGGCCTGCAGTACACACTACAGTACGGCCGTGGGATCTGGCCGTGGGGCTGAGGCCTGCAGTGCGCACTAGGGTACGGCCGTGGGATCTGGCCGTTGGGGTTGAGGCCTGCAGTACGCACTAGGTACGGCCGTGGGGCTGAGGTCTGCAGTACGCACTACGGTATGGCCGTGGGATCTGGCCGTGGGGCTGAGGCCTGCAGTACGCACTACGATACGGCCGTGGGATCTGGCCGTGGGATATGTCCGTTGGGAATGAGGCCTGCAGTACGCACTACGGTACGGCCGTGGGATCTGGCCGTGGGGCTGAGACCTGCAGTATGCACTACGGTATGGCCGTGGGATCTGGCTGTGGGCTGAGGCCTGCAGTACGCACTACGGTACGGCCGTGGGATCTGGCCGTGGGGCTGAGGCCTGCAGTCACGCACTACGGTACGGCCGATCGGGATCTGGCCGTGGGGCTGAGGCCTGCAGTATGCACTACGGTACGGCCGTGGGATCTGGCCGTGGGGCTGAGGCCTGCAGTACACACTACGAGTACGGCCGTGGGATCTGGCCGTGGGATATGTCCGTTGGGGCTGAGGCCTGCAGTACGCACTACGGTACGGCCGTGGGATCTGGCCGTGGGGCTGAGGCCTGCAGTACACACTACAGGTACGGCCGTGGGATCTGGCCGTGGGGCTGAGGCCTGCAGTACACACTACAGTACGGCCGTGGGACTGAGGCCTGCAGTACGCACTAGGGTACGGCCGTGGGATCTGGCCGTGGGCTCTGGCCGTGGGCTAAGGCCTGCAGTACACACTACAGTACGGCCGTGGGATCTGGCCGTGGGGCTGAGGCCTGCCAGTACGCACTGAGGGTATGGCCGTGGGATCTGGCCGTTGGGGTTGAGGCCTGCAGTAAGCACTAGGGTACGGCCGTGGGATCTGGCCGTGGGCTCTGGCCGTGGGGCTGAGGCCTGCAGTACGCACTACGGTATGGCCGTGGATCTGGCCGTGGGGCTGAGGCCTGCAGTACGCACTACGAGTACGGCCGTGGGATCTGGCCGTGGGATATGTCCGTTGGGAATGAGGCCTGCAGTACGCACTACAGTACGGCCGTGGGATCTGGCCGTGGGGCTGAGGCCTGCAGTATGCACTACGGTATGGCCGTGGGATCTGGCTGTGGGGCTGAGGCCTGCAGTACGCACTACGGTACGGCCGTGGGATCTGGCCGTGGGGCTGAGGCCTGCAGTACGCACTACGGTACGGCCGTGGGATCTGGCCGTGGGGCTGAGGCCTGCAGTACGCACTACGGGTACGGCCGTGGCATCTGGCCGTGGGCTCTGGCCGTGGGGCTGAGGCCTGCAGTACACACAACAGTACGGCCGTGGGATCTGGCCGTGGGGCTGAGGCCTGCAGTACGCACTAGGGTACGGCCGTGGGATCTGGCCGTGGGCTCTGGCCGTGGGGCTGAGGCCTGCAGAACACACTACAGTACGGCCGTGGGATCTGGCCGTTGGGGTTGAGGCCTGCAGTACGCACTAGGGTACGGCCGTGGGATCTGGCCGTGGGGCTGAGGCCTGCAGTACGCACTACGGTATGGCCGTGGGATCTGGCCGTGGGGCTGAGGCCTGCAGTACGCACTACGATGACGGCCGTGGGATCTGGCCGTGGGATATGTCCGTTGGGCTAAGGCCTGCAGTACACACTACAGTACGGCCGTGGGATCTGGCCGTGGGGCTGAGGCCTGCAGTACGCACTAGGGTATGGCCGTGGGATCTGGCCGTTGGGGTTGAGGCCTGCAGTAAGCACTAGGGTACGGCCGTGGGATCTGGCCGTGGGCTCTGGCCGTGGGGCTGAGGCCTGCAGTACGGCACTACGGTATGGCCGTGGGATCTGGCCGTGGGGCTGAGGCCTGCAGTACGCACTACGATACGGCCGTGGGATCTGGCCGTGGGATATGTCCGTTGGGAATGAGGCCTGCAGTACGCACTACAGTACGGCCGTGGGATCTGGCCGTGGGGCTGAGGCCTGCAGTATGCACTACGGTATGGCTGTGGATCTGGCTGTGGGGCTGAGGCCTGCAGTACGCACTACGGTACGGCCGTGGGATCTGGCCGTGGGGCTGAGGCCTGCAGTACGCACTACGGTACTGGCCGTGGGATCTGGCCGTGGGGCTGAGGCCTGCAGTACGCACTAGGGTACGGCCGTGGCATCTGGCCGTGGGCTCTGGCCGTGGGCTGAGGCCTGCAGTACACACTACAGTACGGCCGTGGGATCTGGCCGTGGGGCTGAGGCCTGCAGTACGCACTAGGGTACGGCCGTGGGATCTGGCCGTGGGCTCTGGCCGTGGGGCTGAGGCCTGCAGAACACACTACAGTACGGCCGTGGGATCTGGCCGTTGGGGTTGAGGCCTGCAGTACGCACTAGGGTACGGCCGTGGGATCTGGCCGTGGTCTCTGGCCGTGGGGCTGAGGCCTGCAGTACGCACTACGGTATGGCCGTGGGATCTGGCCGTGGGGCTGAGGCCTGCAGTACGCACTACGATGACGGCCGTGGGATCTGGCCGTGGGATATGTCCGTTGGGCTGAGGCCTGCAGTACGCACTACGGTACGGCCGTGGGATCTGGCCGTGGGGCTGAGGCCTGCAGTATGCACTACGGTACGGCCGTGGGATCTGATGTTTGTGATGCAGCGGGCTGGTCCTCACCACACGCACTCATGAGGTTTTACGACCTAGACTTGGGCTCCACTCCTGGGGCTCAGGTGCTCTTGTCTTAGTGCTTTCTCGATTCACACTAGACAGTCACTGGTCATTATGGAGGTGTGGGTATAGGCGTTCCCACAGGGTCAATCGACGCTAGCATGAGTTCCCTTGAAAGAGAACACCTTGGTTACTGAAGAGGGAACGAGGCGCTGCGTTGCCATGTCATACTTCTGCATGCCTGTTGGCGAACTCGATTCAGCCTGTTAGAAACTAGCGTTACACTGTTTGGGCAGGCTTTATAGTTTCCTGGTTGGTGACGTCACTCGCCTTTGACGTCACGTTACACCATTGGACTGATTTAATTTGTGCTTCACAACACAATCACGCAGAGCATTCCCACACCATCGATCGAATGCGATGCCTCGTTCCCTCTACATGGAGCCGAGGTTACAGTCGTAACCGAGGCATTTTGGTAGTTTTCAGTTAATGTGAAGCTAACTGCTGTGCAGTTGAGAGTTAATAAAGAGAAGTGTGAAGACTTTTGAAAAAATTTTAATATTGAGAAAATGATTGTAAAAAACTGCAAATTATGCAATGTAATTATACCAAACCTTTCAGGAATACCTTTAATACGTTTTACATTCTTTTTTTATTTAAAATCTTTAAAAATATTACACATATTATAGAATCTCATCTCAGGTACACACATCAACACAAGAGTCAGTACAAAAGTAATCCTTTCACTCGTAATAATTAGTAATAATAATTCACAAAAACAAAAAGAGAAATCGGCTCTCAGACAGGAGCCGACTTCCATTGTTCACCAACGACACAAGCTAACTCAGTCAGGAGAATAAGCCTCAGACGTACAGCTGTGAAAGAGTAACTCACCTTTCAGCCTGACCTGTGAAATTGGAGCTCGAGGCCAACCTGCAGAATTAAAGCAGAAACTGAAAGAGAGCCATAGAGATCGCAGTGAACGTGTGTGCTGTGGTGCGAGCGTACCTGCCCACAGACTGCATGATCTCCAGCAGCAGTGGAGCGGCCAGATCGGGACTCAGGTGGATGAACATGGACAGCACCACCACGGCCAGAGCCAGGGTCTCCTCGTCGTACTCCTCTAGAACCGCCCCGCAGTCCCGGCACCTGAGCAGACACACACAGATGAGGAACACCGCATGCGCCACACCTGAACCCTGACGCTCGCTCTCCCACCTGTCAGCCATGTTCGTGGGCTGCTCGTCGCTGAAGTCTTCCGGCGCTGGAACAAACATGCTGGCGGTGCTCGGAGCCGACAGCAGACTCGTCTTGGTAGGACCTGCAAGAGTGAGGTGTAGAGTCTGGAGCACAGACTCCAGCACACAGGACTGGTCATGATTCAGTGGCGCTAAAGAAGACCGACCCGTGTCCCAGGTGCTGATGTTCTGCGGCGCGCTGGACTGATGCTCGAGCTGCCGCTTCATCAGCTGACTCATGGTCACGGCACCCAGAGAGCCTCGCTTCACCTGACGATACTGAGCTGCAGCAGGACACACACTTCAGGAGATGCTCATGCACGACAGAGACACCACATTCAGAAGTACTATTAATATGAACTGAAGAATGACACTATGGTCTTCAGTAGAGAATTGGTCTCATATTTAATGAAATTTGCATAACAGATTCTGTTATCTTCCTGTTTATAACTGTGAAGATGCTTTGAATCATTCTGTGTTGTATAAAGCGCTGTAGAAATAAAGCTGACTCAACTTGTCTACGCTCCCACACCTGGATCTGATCAAATCTCTCACTCTTACAGCACAAATGAAGCCTCGTGAAACAGAAGCAGTGGGCCAGTGTTCATATGAGCACCGCTTTAGTGGAGTTGAGTTGGTGTGGAAGGGACTTACTGGACACTGAGGAGCGGTGGCTGGTTTCGGGGACGGCCGCCTCCAGAGCTGGAGCAGAGGCTGATTCTCTGGGCTTCTCCAGGTTTGTCAGGGATTTCTCATCTGTGTGAATATCAAAACCTTCAGTCTCTGAACTCTGTGTGTAACCACTTCTGAACAAACAGCAGAACCCTGTAACATGAACACGATTCTCCGACAGGACCGTAACCAGTAGTCTGAATGTGCACTGAGCATTGTGCAAACTAGGTTAGTGTCAGAACAGTTAGTCTCACTGTTTTTCTTCTGAAAGTATTCTTATTCAAATTCATATTGTGAGAGACTTATTATCAAATGGAAACTAGGGGTGTAACGGGACACACACATGATGGTCCGGTACAGATACTGTAAAAAGAAAAAGCAAAGGACTTTTCAAGCACTATTTTTTTTGTAAATATAATGAACATGTAAGCTAATATAACATGCTGTGGACAGTGAGTGACTTGCCTGAGGTAAGTGGATTTACGCGAGATATTATTCTCAAACTGTTTTATTGATGTCTTTCTGTGCTTGAAACACTGTTTGAGAGATTTAAACATATCTGAGCAAAGATCGGATGTTTCTCTAATGAACAACTGTGTCCTTCCTAGCAGTGGCTAGTGTCCTCGTCAGCATTACACACTAGAATGAGATGCTCCAGTAAGAGCAGGTGTCACACATGTCCCCCTGCGGTCACTTTTAAAACCTAAGTTTGGAAAAATACTTGTATTGCAAATCTTTATATTACTTGGCTTTCTATAAATGATCGCAGCGGTACAGACTACTTGATTTTAAAAACAACACATTTCAGCGCTAGATCTTATTACACCAAAGAACAAAATGAATGCTCTGCTGATTAACTGGAGATGTTTCATTTATTTGTATTGGTATATCCGTGCCGCAAGATGTTTCAAAAAGTGGTGGGGACATGTCTCAGCCATCCCACCCGCAAATTACACCAATGTACCAGTACACCCGTGGAACAAACACAAATCAACAAAGACGTAGCGTGAAACATATCATATACACTGTGTAACGCGAGCGGACTGACCTGACTCTGCAGTCGTCTCACTCATCTTGTCCAGAGTGTTGAAGGTGATGTCCAGATATTCCCTCTGGATGGCGCTGACGGCGATCTTCCTCTCTTTGCGCTGGCGTGGCACGATCTGAATCTTGAACTCGGCTTCGTCACCCTCATCGCCGGGTTTGGGCTCGCTGTCTCTCTCATCGGTCTCCTCGGTGTCCTCGTCTCCCGCCCGTTCTAGAGACTCCATGGGGATGTGGTGCAGGACCGACCGGCTCGAGGGGCTGGGACTCGTCCCACTGCTATCCTTCCTGCTGGAATCCTCCAGGGAAGCGTTTGGCATGTGCGAGGTCTTCCTGAAGAGGTCCCTCTTCTGCTTCAGGGTCATGGCGCTCTCCTGCTGAGCCGCTGGAGTCGGGCAGCTCCAGGGTCGCCACGCTCCGCTGGTCCCCGCTGCAGTCCTCCCACGCTGACCCTGCACCACCGGAGGAGGGTCCTCGGCTCTGCTCAGCACGCCGCCGGGGAGCTTCAGCGCCTCGAACAGGTCCTCGTCGCTCTCCACGATACGCAGAGGAGGCAGCGGCTCGAAAATCAGCGAGTCGCTGTCGGAGAGAGAGAGGATGGAGCGCTTCTCAGGGATGGAGGTGCAGTCTGAGGAGAGGTCGATGAGATCCGGGTCGTCCTTGTCCAGCGGCGAGTCCGGGCCGGCGGGTTTGTCTTCAAAGGTCTCCATGCAGCTGAGGCGCACCTCAGGGATGATGGGCCTGACGCTGGAGCCGCTGCGGTCGATGACGGAGTGGCCGTTGGAGGAGTCCTTCCCGTGGTGCTGCGCCCGGTGCTGCTGCCGGCCGATGGAGGAGGACGAGGAGGGCTGGATGGCCGGAGGACCCTGCAGGTCGCAGCGGCTCGATGCAGGACTTGCGCCGGTGCTCGTCCAGGTTGAAGAGGATGGAGTCGGTGTTGCCGATGTCCAGAGACTTCTGCTTGTGCATGGCCTGCAGTCTCTTCTTCCGGCTGCTGCCGTCCTCCGCCCGGAGTACAGCAGCGTGTCCTGCAGCGCACCGCCCTCCTTGTACTCCCGCAGCTCGATCTCACCTGGAGAGAGGAGAGGAAGGTGTGTGAGAGCACACACATCTGTCCAGGCTAAAGATAAGCTGGTATACGGCAATGCAACATATCACGATGAATACACAAGAGAAGCATGATCGAGGGAAGGAGACATCGGCCCTGTCATCCAGCCGGAGCATGATTTTTTGAGGAACTGAAATAGACTGCCTATCCTCTCTATATAACTGACCATTACTAACGCGTTAGGGTTTAGGGTATTACTAACATTTAGGGTAAATAAAACTCAAACTCAATGAAGACAAGTAAACAGTCAGTGATAAAATAAGACAAAGAAACTAATAACAAACAAAAGCACAGCAAACTACAATAAAACAAAGACACAAATGAAATAAACCTGAAAATCTTCAGGTTATCAAATGTATAAAAAAAACACTGTAGTCTTTACAGTGTATGAATCCTTATTAAAGGAGTGATGAACTGAGAAATCAAATTTTCCTTGAGCTTTTGACATCTAAGAGGTCATCATATTATAAGAATAAGTTTCAGAACTGAAAACGACCTTGTTACTCCAATAAAAGCTTTTATTGACACCAGCCTCAACAAACGTCTCGTTTTTGAAAGTGTGGAAGTATGACGTCAAAGACGCTAAAACCCCACCTGGATTCCACCCGAAGCTTCCTCTGGATTCTAATATTAGGAATGCCTGGTTAAAATTTCTTTTTAATGACGTTCCAGCAGATGAGTGTAAAACATTATACGTATGTTCGCTTCATTTCACCGAGGACTGTTTTGTCAACAAGACACAGTTCAAGACTGGATTTGCAGACCGATTAAGATTAAAAAAGGCGCTGTACCTTCTATATTGGATCCAACAGGAGTGGTGCAACACACTTATGTGAGTAATATGTTTATTTTAGAAATAATAATCTACTCGGCTAGCATTGCATTGTTACAGATCGTTTGATATCTAATAATTATGTGTATGTGTCTACAAGTATCCGTTGTATTCGAGGTGCTGTTGGTTCATTGTCCTGCGATTCGGGATCGGACTCTGGGACAAACATGTATGGGCGAATCATTCCGGTTGCCATTTTACAACAGTGGTTTTCAAAACAAATTCCCCCACGTGCAGAGTTGAAGCTCATTATAATATGCAAAACTGTTATCCACTCACTGCAGTGGGCGTTTACTTTCTAGTCTTCAATGCGATATGCCCATAAAATCCGGGCATTTTTAAAGTAGGCTGAAAACTAGGGAAGAAAATAGCCCATAACTTATTCATTTTGATGTTTTTGAATGTAAAAACCAAGCAAGCGAACTTCATAATTTGACCTCAGACAACAAAACAAAAACATTTAAAAAGCCAGTTCATGACCCCTTTAAAGTTACAAAAGTTATTTAGTCAAGAGCAGTGACGATTTTCTCTTTTTCTTTTGTTCTTTGGTTATCATTAATGACAGACAGCCGCAGGTTTATTATAAGGCTGCTGGCCCTTTAAGAGCAAACGGATCCAATATACTCATGCTAACACTAATGGTTTACAAATGTTATTTTTCTAATCATAATTGCATATTTTAATACGAGTACTCGTTTTGACTCACTCCTTTGAGCGCTGAGCTCCACTGGCTGATACTTGACAGACTTGCTGCCGCCGATCCTCTTGAGCCGAGCGAAGAAGGTCTGCGACTCCTTACTGCCGGCTCCCGTCGGCGTGTCGTGGATGTCGGACTCGTCGAACACACTGTCCTCCTCTGCACGGGACACACAGGCATTAATGCAGCAGGAGACCTTCTAACTTTCTCCTTCTCGTGTCGGGGTTAGGGTCAGACCTGAGCGGGAGATCTCCTACCTTTCTCCTTCTCGCTGTAGCGGCTGATGTTGGAGTCTGTCGCTGTACAGCGGGCCTGCGGACACATGCGATCTGCAGCTGTGGTACTGAGCGTTCAGCGTGTTGATGGTGATGTGGATCAGATGGAGCACCACATCTTTACTCATGTCCATATCTCGGTACGGATACTGAAACACAGCCAGACTGGTTAATGAGGACTTACCCTGGGACTGAGCAAAAACACAGGTGGAAAATGCTTTTAGGTGAATAAAATGCACGTTCTTTTAACGGGAGAGATCGCTCATGTTGCACTTATATTTAGGTTGAAGAGAAATCAAACAACAGTTGTGTGATGGCATTCGACTTACTGTTTCCAGGAGGTTTCTAGACCTCGATCCTGGATGTGACCAAACCAAATGCATGACATTGAGTTGATTTCATGTCATGTTGTTAAGTGTGTGTCTGCAGGAGCGTCATTAACCAGCATGAATCGCCTCTAAGCATTCACAAAACTTAATCCACTGAAAAATATACTATTCTGCTTCAATGATTCATCTCTCTTCCATTACTTGTAATACGTTTAACTGTGAACTTGATGTGTCGTGAGTGTCTTACAGACTGGGCTTGTGTGTTCGCAGCTTTGACCTGCAGGCAGCCTGTCATCACAGACTATCAAAAGATCAATGTGTCTCTCCTTAAATCATACAATCCATAAATAAAGTTCACAAAATAATAGTGGTCGGTTCATTTATTTATTCTGAAAGGTCCCATTCGGATTACAAAGCTACATGTGGGATTTTGATAGGTTGGTTTTCTGTTAATTTTTTGTTTTCGTCAATTTTTATGAAGAAAAATGTGAATCCGCTGCTATAAATATGAGGGTGCAACAAAGTAAAATCCTTTTTCATAATTTATGCCATGTGTGTTTTACCAGCTTAGCCAGAATATGTGCCAGCCATTCATATTTTTTACTGACCATGAAACAAAAACGTTGCAATTGGACATTGCAAAAACAGGCAGGTAGATCTGACTAGTTTTCAGGCACAGAAATGTAATAAAGTAAGCAATGTAAAATAACACTGTGAATTAAACATCCTTATTAATTCATCCTTATTCATCCCAGTTATTCAGTCAAGAGGAGTAAGTGATTTTTTGCTGTCTTTTGTTGTTTGATTAACATTAAACACCGATAGCAGCAGAGATATTAGGCTGCTGTCACTTTAGGAGAGAATGCACGGATCCAATGTGTCAGGTCCCATTTTTACTTGCATTTGTACACTGTCTGCCCCGGATGGATACCTTGTAGAGGATGACGAGCAGGGCCTTGAGCCACATCTGGCGTATGTGAGGCTTGAGGGCCCAGAGCGAGCAGCGCGGCGGCTCCTGGAAGTTGGGCCTCAGCTGAGGACACGTGCAGTACTTCAGCACCTGCACCACCAGCGGCAGCAGCTGCTTCCCCAAGCCGATGTTGTAGTCCATCACCTGAGGACACGACACGTCAGTCTCGACGCCGGCCGCTGGGAGACGAGCGCGCGGACGGCTGAACTCACCTGAGCGATGCCTGCGATGAAGCCGTTGAAACAGGTGGAGGAGCGCATCTTCTGCGGGGTGATCATGAAGCAGCCCATCTGCTGATCAAATCCCAGCAGCACGTACAGGTGCCGCTTCACGGTGTTGAAGGCTTTGGCGCTGCCGATGTCCGCCTCGGCACTGCTTTTGTCTTTGGCCATGAACTTCATGAGCACCATGATGAGCTGGTGGACGGTCTGGTGGTCCGATCCCGGCGTCCTCCGGCAGCAGATCCTTAATGACGGAGTCTTCCTCTAGAGGAGAGCTCTCCCCTGCTGGGCAACAGGTGGCGGTTAATATACAGTACGGTTACGGAGCGTGATCATTAATATACAGTACGGTTACGGAGCGTGATCATTAATATACAGTACGGTTACGGAGATGATCATTAATATACAGTACGGTTACGGAGATGATCATTAATATACAGTACGGTTACGGAGATGATCATTAATATACAGTACGGTTACGGAGTGTGATCATTAATATACAGTACGGTTACGGAGCGTGATCATTAATATACAGTACGGTTACGGAGCGTGAACATTAATATACAGTACTGTATATACAGAACATACAGAGTCCCACAGGGAACTATATTATCTCTTTTATTATTCTCATTGTACATAAATGAATTTAAAATTCACAATACATATTTTAGTCTACTTAAATATCCTGATGATGTGTCACTTGCCTGCCTTTTAAACAAGGTAGAACTGAAATAAATAAATTGTATCATAGTTCTATATCAGAAATGGTGATAACTGAAGGCACTTCAGATACATTTGAATAAAACTAAGGAACTAGTGATTAGAAGACATGCTCTACCTGTCAGCACCTTCTCCAACATGTTTCCCAGGATGGGTGCCGACTGCTCCTGTCTGACGAGTCTCAGAGCTGAAAGAAGAGAAACAGGACTTCTATGGTGAATTCACTGACAGATGCTTGAGCAAAACACTGATTCCACCGTTCTCCTCTGTCAGTGATGATACTGACGGTCAGATTCATGAACTCACGCAGTTTGTTGCACAGCGTCTCCGGGAGTGAGAAAGCCCGCTTGGACTCGCTCGGACCCTTGACGCTGTCCCGCAACGAGCGGACGCTCTTCTGCCGGTTGCGGGCGAAGCGAGCGCGTCGGATCTTCCACATGGCGGCGTGCGCTCAGGTTGGCCACGTTCGTCCTCACCGCAGTGATGGCTGACACAGTGAATCAACACATGAGTCTGTGTGATCGATACACACGGATTCTTGACACGTCTCCACACACTCACTTGTAGGGAAAGGGAACTCCTTGTTGCAGTCTCAGGTGCAGCTGCGCCTCCAGCGACAGTGTCTCGAAGCGGTCGACGAAGAACTCCCAGCTCAGCGCGGGGATCTCTGGCTTCAGCGAGTGCAGCAGCAGCAATTTGCTGAGGATCACGGGCCGGTCCCGCACCACGGTGTCGAACTGGAAGTCCAGGCACAGACACAGGCCCTGGCGGGGAGACACACACACACGCACGTCTGGCTCTGTGAGGTCACATGACTTGAGGCGAGGCGTCTCGCTCACCTGCAGCGCGGGCCGCTTGACTGTGTCCAGCAGCAGCCGGGCTCGGGTTGCCACGGCCGGGTTGACGTCCTCCACGCTGGCCAGGAAGCAGCAGAAGGCATGCGCCAGAGAGTACTTCAGCAGGTGGCTCTTCGTCACCGAGCCGATGTCCAGGAACCGGCACAGCACCGCCACCCGCTCAACTGAAAGAGATGCACACATCAGCAACATCTGCCTGATGACATCACTGGGGTCCCTAGGGTGCTGCAGCTGCGGAGACTAAGATGTTACAGATCTGTTTTAGCATTATTCAGGACAGAAGGTGAAGTGAGGCAGGATTGGGAAAGGCAAAACTACACTGCATGACAGCAGCTAATGTTTTTTGTGTGGTTATTATTGTGTTCTAGGTGTTTTTAGTCTCTGACCCTGTTAACACCTGAGTAAGAAGTGTTTCTGAATCAATCGAATCACAAGTGGACGACACTAAATACAGGAGTAAACAGGGTCTTATACGTTTTGTATTACGTCCACTAATGCTAATACATCCACTTTAAGAGGAAAACATCGGTTATGGTGATAACCTTGGTTTTCTGAGGGAGGTGAGTGAGACATGTCACGATGGGAAACGCCTCTTGCGAGTCCATCTCTGGAAATCTCTCCTGAACACTATATCTCTCATGCCCAAAGCCACCACCGTGAGGAACGAAGCCACGAGATCTAGACACAGTTGGAGAGACAGTTTCCCCCACACCGTTCCATAGACTTTCCCCTCTTGCTGCGACAGGTTTGCCCGAGTCCAGGTCTAAACCCAGAGGAAGTTCCCTAATCCAGGTCTAAACCCAGAGGAAGTTCCCGAGTCCAGGTCTAAACCCAGAGTAAGTTCCCTGAATCCAGGTCTAAACCCAGAGGAAGTTCCCGAGTCCAGGTCTAAACCCAGAGGAAGTTCCCGAGTCCAGGACTGAAACCCAGAGTCAAGTTGCCGAGTCCAGGTCTAAACCCAAAGTAAGTTGCGGAGTCCAGGTCTAAATCCAGAGTAAGTTCCCGAGTCCAGGTCTAAACCTAGAGTAAGTTCCGAGTCCAGGTCTAAACCCAGAGTAAGTTCCTGAGTCCAGGTCTAAACCCAGAGTAAGTTCCCGAGTCCAGGTCTAAACCCAGAATAAGTTGCCGAGTCCAGGTCTAAACCCAGAGTAAGTTGCCGAGTCCAGGTCTGAAACCCAGAGTAAGTTCCCCAGTCCAGGTCTAAAACCAGAGTAAGTTCCCGAGTCCAGGTCTAAACCCAGAGCAAGTTCCCGAGTCCAGGTCTAAACTCCAGAGTAGTTGCCGAGTCCAGGTCTAAACCCAGAGTAAGTGCTGAGTCCAGAGTCTGAAACCAGGAGTAGTGCGAGTCCAGGTCTGAAACCCAGAGTAGTTCCGAGTTCAGGTCTGAACCCAGAGTAAGTTGCGAGTCCAGGTCTGAAACCCAGAGTAGTTCCCGAGTCCAGGTCTAAACCCAGAGTAAGTTGCAGAGTCCAGGTCTAAACCCAAAGTAAGTTGCGGAGTCCAGGTCTAAATCCAGAGTAAATTCCGAGTCCAGGTCTAAACCCAGAGTAAGTTCCCGAGTCCAGGTCTAAACCCAGAGTAAGTTCCCGAGTCCAGGTCTAAACCCAGAGTAAGTTCCCGAGTCCTAGGTCTAAACCCAGAGTAAGTTCCCGAGTCCTAGGTCTAAACCCAGAGGAAGTTCCCGAGTCCAGGTCTAAACCCAGAGTAAGTTCCCGAGTCCAGGTCTAAACCCAGAGTAAGTTCCCGAGTCCAGGTCTAAACCCAGAGTAAGTTGCCGAGTCCAGGCCTAAACCCAAAGTAAGTTGCCGAGTCCAGGTCTAAATCCAGAGTAAGTTCCCGAGTCCAGGTCTAAACCCAGAGTAAGTTGCCAAGTCCAGGTCTAAACCCAGAGTAAGTTGCCGAGTCCAGGCCTAGAACTCGCAGGAGTAAGTTGCGGAGTCCAGGTCTAAATCCAGAGTAAGTTCCTGAGTCCAGGTCTCAAAGTCCCAGAGTAGAGTTCCCGAGTCCAGGTCTAGAACCCAGAGTAAGTTGCCGAGTCCAGGTCTAAACCCAGAGTAAGTTGCCAAGTCAGGTCTAAACCCAGAGTAAGTTCCCGAGTCCAGGTCTAAACCCAGAGTAAGTTCCCGAGTCCAGGTCTAAAGCCAGAGTAAGTTCCCGAGTCGCAGGTCTAAACCCAGAAATAACATGGACTGGGTTAGGGGATAATGAGCTCTTCTTCTGGGTCACTATGAATCCTAGAGCATTTAAATGCATTAACACTGCCCTCGTATGCAGTTTCCCATCTCCCCTGACCCGGCACAGATTAACCAGGTGTCCAGATATGCTAATATTCTCATGCCTGCTGTCTTAATGTTGTCAACACCGCTTACACACACTTTATGAAAATGCGAGAGTGCTAGAGAGAGGCCAAAAGGTAAAACCATGATTTTGTATATCGTGTCCTTGATCGCAAACCTCTGTGCTGGGAATGGATCTGGACGTGAAACATGCGTCCTTTAAATCTGTCGAGGTGAACCGATCTCCTCTTTAGTACAGAATGAAACAGGGACCTGTGTGTCTGCATTCTGAACTTGTATGTCCTCAGGTATTTGTTTAAGCCTGTGAGGTCTAGATAGGGCGTATGCCTCCCCCTTTCTTTGGAATAAGATAATATTGGCTGAAGAACATTGTCTAGGTCAGTGGTCCTCACACCTCTCCCGCGTCCCCTCACCACAGCACATTTAGCATGTCTTACTTAACCAACACACCTGATTCAACGTATCAGCTCATTAGTACAGACTGTAGGACTTGAATTGTCTGATGAGGGAGACATACAGAAGCTGAAGCGGCGGGGTCCCAGGACAGCTTTGGGAACCGCTGGTCTAAGTGCACTGATAAATCTCTCACCGTTTAAACATGGTCTCGGAGCGCTCTCTGAGTGGCGACACCTGAGAACTGCGAATGGGCACCCGGGTTGTGATCACAACAGTTTTTACACCGGTGCTTGTTCATAACTGTGTTGTGATGCAAACAATCACCCATCATGCGATTCTGCATGAGAGAATTCACTGACAGAAGTGTTGAAAGTGACCAAAAGAGATTTAACACCAGGTGTAAACGGGTGTGTGTGTCCCTCGTCCACTTGTGATCCACCAAACGCATCTTAACACCAGCTGTGCTCTTCTGGACTGCAGACGTGGCTCAGGCTTTCCACAGGGAATCCACTCTTAGTGATTCCATTTTTGAAAATGACACATTAGGTTTAACGCTTACAGACATTCTCCATCTGGAGCTGATGTGGATAACAGCGGTTTAGAGATAGTGTTGACTGATTAGCAAACAGCCCTAATCCTCTTTATCTGCTGGTGTGTGTGAAAAGCGCACAGGTCTGAGTCCAGCTCAAGGTCACAGCATCTCTATGCCAATCACCATAAGAGGCTCCCATTAATCTTGCAGGCGGGCGACAGTAACCGTTGGAACAGTGTTTCAGGAGATCAGTCAGACCTGCTTGGAAGCGGATCTTCCCAGTCCTGGCTGTTGAAGCTGCTGTCCACCAGTCTCCAGAAGATGTCGGCTCCGTGAGACAGAGTGCAGCGCGTGCAGGAGCTGCCGGACAGGCCAAAGACGCCAGCTGGCAGAACTCGGACCTCAGCATGGCCCACAGGCTGACACACACACACACACACACCACATGAGCAGTGTATCACACACACACATTCTTGTTCTGTAAAAATATTTTACTAAAGCAATCATTGTATAATGTCCCTGATGTTGGTTTGATGAGTGATAAAGTGTGTGTGTGTGTGAATCAGGAAGAATGAGCTGATTTAAGACATGAATGAAGTGTTTCGGTTGTTTTAGTAGTGAATGTGAAATGAACTGCTGTAAAGTTTAAGGTTATTAGAGAACTGAGTGAAGAGTTTAGAAGTTTAGATAGTTTTGAGAAATTCTTGTAAAAATGTTTATAAAAAGAATGTATGAAGTTGCTAGAGTAAAATGTTTTTGTTTTGTTGTTTTTTAAGCAGAGGCTTCATTATTTGTTTAGATATTTTGCATATTCAGATATTCACACAACAGAATATTCTGAGGCCGATAAAAGTTTTGTGAAAAATATCAAAAATGGCGGGGAAAGAGTTAAAATCGTGTTAATAGTCTTTGAAGACCTCAATAACGCGACCCCTCTGTATTTAGCGGATTTGTTACTTGTAAAAGTTGTGTGTGTTCATTGTGTGTTTTGCAGCAGTTAGGTAGTTTTGGGTGAGAGTTGGATCACTGATGTGATTTCCTCTGATGGGCGTTCAGTGAGTGGGGTAAAGGGATACCTTTGGAATGAGCATCTTCTCCTGTATGTAGGCCAGGGACTGCGGGTGGTCTTTCCTGGGCGTGATACAGGCACTCTCCGTGCAGACACAGGATCTTCAGGACGCTCAGCATGTTGAAGAGGATATCCGGCTCCTCGAACTTACTCATCTCCTGCCAGAGAGGGCAAGCAGACTTGTGAGTCACATGACGCCGAACACACCCCCTGACCCCAGCGTGACCTTTACCCCACTGACCCCAATGTGACCTTCACCCGCCTGACCCCAGCGTGACCTTTACCCGCCTGACCCCAGCGTGACCTTTATCCCCTGACCCCAGTATGACCTTTACCCGCCTGACCCCAACGTGACATTTACCCCCTGACCCCAATGATTTTACCCCCTGACCCCAGTGTAACCTTTACCTGCAGCCACCCCTGACCTCAGCATGACGCTTTACCAGCCTGACACCAGTGTGACCTTTAACTGCCTGACCCCACCATGTGACGTTTACCCCTGACCCCAGTATGACCTTTACCCGCCTGACCCAAACGTAACCTTTACCCACCTGACCCCAGCGTGACCTTTACCTGCAGCACGGTGTACAGAAGCTTGAGGGAAACAGGAAGCTGCAGGTACGAGAACTTCCTGTCGGCGCAGTTCTTCAGAACTCAGGAGGAGAACACTGATGCTCAGACACACAGATCTGTGAGTGTGTGAATGTGTGATGAAGGGAAGGACGGAACACGTACGAGGGATCTCAGGAGAGGGATTGTGGCTGCCGGGGTTTTTCCGAGGGAGCGTCTCCTTCATCGGCTCCGTTCTCGGAACGAAGGCTGAAATCAGCTCGAGGGAAAACCAAACTGTCCTCCAGACACTCGGAGGGTTCCTGTGGAACACACACACACATGCTGAAACACCTGGACCTCTCTGCTCATCCAGCAGAATGATGTGATGGACCTGTTCCTGACCGCCCCATGCAGATCTCACACAGAACTAGAAAACATTCTCTCTGCCTGTAAGCCGCGATCTGATTGGCTGGTTTCACAGCACTGCCAAGAGGTTTATTTGCATGTGTGCGTGAGTGAGTGAACGAGTGTGTGTGAGTGAGTGCATGCATGTGTGTGTGTGTGTGTGTGTGTGTGTGTGAGTGAGTGAATGTGTGTGTGTGTGTGTGTGTGTGTGTGTGTGTGTGTGTGTGTGTGTGTGTGTGTGTGTGTGTGTCTCACCACCAGCCGGATCTCCTCGCGCGGGGTCAGTCTCTGCAGAAGGTCGCAGGCCAGCTGGTAGCAGAGGATGCTGGACTGGCACAGGCTGCACTCCAGAGCCTTCTCGTCCTTCTGACAGGTGTGTGAGCCACCCACGGGGCCTGAAGAACACTGTTAATGATGCCCACCACGTCCCGGCCCAGACTGCTCTCCAGGCCCGGCGTCAGCACGTCCCTCCTGCAGCTCCATCTGCACACACGTGGGACACACTGGGATTGGCATTTACAGACATTATAAACTCTAGTGGATTTAGACAACACATGTCAGGACCCACTCACTGTCGTAATCATACTCTAGATCTAATATTATCACATAGATAGATGTTGATGCCGTTGAAATTCTGCAGCCGAGCGATGACATCTAGATCACTATCTAGTCTCATGTAAACTTCACTCAGCCAAAGCAGCAAAGCCGACTCCGTGTTATAAATATGTTAGACCTATAACCTCTGTCACTAAAGACTGCTTTATCAATATTCTTACTGATCATCATCTCACCATCCCAGATAGCTTAGAAGAGCTCAATATCATGACAGAAACTTTTTGACTCTCTTTTCCAGCACTTTAGACGCAGTTGCTTTGTTGCGCTTAAAGAAGATTAAAGAAAATAGAACAACGCCGTGGAACAACGAGCACACTCACACACAGCACAAAATGATTCATTTATTTACCCCAACTCTCTTTGCAGAACACACAATCCTTGCTCTCGTCTCCCAGCAATTTCCTCCTGCATAATCAGTTTTTTTCTCCTTTTCACTGCGTAGTTTGGGGACCAGACGGAAGATATCGGCGATTCTTTCTTTTGTAAAGTCATGCAGTGTGAAACCCCCTGTCGACCAATTCATTGTGCAGTGTGAACACAAGCAACTGAGTGTTACGCCTGCGTTACCCCTGTGTTACGCCTGCGTCTACCCTGCGTTACGCCTGCTGTTACCCTGCGTTACCTGTGTTACCCTGCTACACCTGCGTTACCCCTGCGTTACCCCTGCATGTTCACCCTGCGTTACACCCTGCGTTACCCCTGCGCTACCCCTGCGTTACCCTGCTGTTACCCCTGCGTTACCTCTGTGTTACCTCTGTGTTACCTCTGTTTTACCTCTGTTTTACCTCTGTGTTACCTCTGTGTTACCTCTGTGTTACCTCTGTTTTACCTCTGTGTTACCTCTGTGTTACCTCTGTGCTTACCTCTGTGTTACCTCTGTGTTACCTCTGTGTTACCTCTGTTTTACCTCTGTTTTACCTCTGTGTTACCTCTGTGTTACCCCTGTGTTATCCCTGTGTTATCCCTGTGTTACCCCTGCGTTACCTCTGGTGTTACCTCTGTGTTACCTCTGTTTTACCTCTGTTTTACCTCTGTGTTACCTCTGTGTTACCTCTGTGTTACCTCTGTGTTACCTCTGTTTTACCTCTGTTTTACCTCTGTGTTACCTCTGTGTTACCCCTGTGTTATCCCTGTGTTATCCCTGTGTTACCCCTGTGTTACCCCTGTGTTACCCCTGTGTTACCTCTGTGTTACCTCTGTGTTAGCCCTGTGTTAGCCCTACGTTACCCCTGTGTTGTCCCTGTGTTACACCTGTGTTACCCCTGTGTTACACCAGTGCTTACACCTGCGCTACCCTGCTGTTACCCCTGTCGTTGTCCCTGTGTTACCCCTGTGTTACCCCTGTCTTACCTCTGTGTTAGCCCTGTGTTACCTCTCGTGTTACCTGTGTTACCTCTGTGTTACACCTGTGTTACACCTGTGTTACCTCTGTGTTACTCCTGTGTTACCTCTGTGTTACACCTGTGTTACCCCTGTGTTACGCCTGCGGTTACCGTGTTGATGCATAGATCACCTATTTACCATGTGAAAAGCGCTGGGGGCGTGGCGGCATCGTCTAATTAAAGATAATGAGGGGAGAGCCAAAAAACAGTACCTCTCCTTGCTTTGAAACGGATTACATAAACTGGAAATATTTATTTTTAAATATTAAAAGAAGAGATATACAAGCTTTAAAAGACATATCTCTCATGCCTGTGTGACAAGTATTAAATGAGTTACAGTTCTTTTTTCGGACGCGTTTCTGAAGGGACTTCCCTGAGAGAGAGATTGCAAAACTCGCATCATGTTTATTTTTCTTTATTTGAGGAAAAGCAGATCACTTTGTTTTCATTGTGAGGATCCAGAAAAAAATAGCAACTTAAACAGGACCTAATGGTGTACAACACTTAGGGTGTACTTACACTAGGCACGGTTGCCATGAACCGGGCCTGAGTACGATTGTCCCCCCTCCCCACTCCCCCGCTGGCCTGCACTCACATAGGGTTTCAGCATTCGTGCCGGAGCACACTTACGTCATTATGGTGTGACGGTTTCGGGATAAACAAGAAGAGCGCGCTCTCTGAACGGAACACAATGAAGTCCATCATTCTGTTTTCTTTGTGGATAATTTTGTGTCGTTTGGTCCACTGCCCTCTCACAGCCTGTTGTTAAACAGATGTGTCGCGAAAATTTTCACGAAATCGTGCTGCTCGTATGAGGAGGTTTGCACGTCACGCGTCCTGTTCCGTGCTCCAGCGCGGTTAGCGCTCACACTGCATGCGAACCGCGCCCGAGTCCAACTGAACCGTGCTCTGGCCCACCTCTTCCAAGCGGGCCAGGGCCGGCCAATCGAGCCGCGCCCGGGCACGGTTCGGAGCACTCACACTAGTCAAACGAACCGCGCTTTGGTGGTCAAACGCACTCGGGCACGGTTCAAACTGGCTAGTGTGAGTACACCCTTATATGTAAGATCAAAATCAACAGAGTAATTTGAGTCTTTTTTGCACTGATAAGGAAAAAAGTGTGCTTATATTCACGGGCGATAAGGTCGAGCCCCAGAGTGTTAAATATGTTTGTTTAACTTTTTTTATTCAGTTTTAAATATTCTGTTGGTTGTGTTTTATCCCAGCTTTTATGTAGTGTTAAAAAACTGAAACAGGAAGTGCTTCTGGACCAGTGTTGTTTACATCTTGTGAAATGGTCTATATTGTTAAAAATGCCGTATAAATGAAGATGACTTGACACACACACACACACACACATCAGAGATCTGCCTGAGGATGAGTGACGTCACCTGTTTGAGCACCAGGTCAAACATGAGGATGAAGCAGCCCAGGTTCATGTCGTCATCATCACAGTCCAGGTCCAGGGCACAGTTCCCGGCAGCGTGGCCCAGGTTCCTGAAGGGGCTGCAGCGCAGAGGGCTCCGGAACGGGGCTCCGGAACGGGCTGGGGAACGGGCTCAGGTTATTGTGCTGGCCTCGTCTGCCGGGGTCTGAGACCACACTGACCTGCGGGAACAGATGAACAGGTGAGTCGCTAAGAAGAAAGAAAATCACACACACCAATACAACACATATCTGAGAAAACAGCTTTCTATTCATTAGGCCACATGTGCTGCTTTATGTAGCTTTCAGATTTCTGCTGTAACAACACGTCTTTACTTGAGTAATGAACTTCTCCAAATATAGTTCACATGTAAAGTCAGCAGTTACCCATGCTCACGTCAGAACACAAATGAAGATATCTTTTATGAAATCCGAGAGATTCCTATCCCTCCTTTAAAACTGGTCCACCAAAACCAGAACTGAATGTTAGTCTGAACTGTCCCTTTAAGGAGAGGCGTCTCCTCACCCTGCGGGGTCCTGACAGGTCTGCAGCACGAGCTCTTCTCTGATTGGCCAGTTCCTTCAGTGAGTTCACACCGTCAGAGAACATGCTGATGAGCAGCTGCAGAGGAACCACAATATCCAGCTCCGACAGAACCTGCAGAACACCGGAGACAGCACCGGCTCACACTCCACATACAGACCGAACGCAGACGTGTGTGTGAGTGTGTGTGTGTGTGCTCACATGAAGCCACAGCAGCGCTTGCTCTTGCACTGAAGCTGGATATCCAGTGAATCTACAGCTAATGAATCCAAACATCTCCTCCATGGAAAAGGGCAGCGGACACAACTCAATATCAAACATTTTACTGCAAAAGAGAAACAAAACCCACAAGATCAGATGATGACAAGCCTCTCCTCTCAGAAAATATCAGTGAAACACGTTTGACTTTGTGAGAAACAGCAGGACATAAACTGAACAGAAACAATAGCGATCAAACACAGTGATATGAAGCTCAGTGTAATCAACGTCTACTGGAGGGAGTGTGCAGGACCAGTGCAGTTTAATTATACTCACACTTGATCAAACATATAACAAAGACTTGGCTTGAAAAACATGGACTTAAACATGAACATGATCTTACCAACAGTGGTTACGTACAACAATACTTGACCAAGACACATGGCAAACATGACAGAGCTTAAATGCACACAGGAACTAATGACTAAACAAGACAGACCTGTGAACATGATAGACCATTAACCAATGACAACAAGAGACTAGGGAAGGAAATCACATGACAAGACAGAAAACGTGACTGACACGAAACATGAACCAAAACCAAAACCACCCGTGACACTCAGGTGGAGATGATGGAGACACAGAGAGCTGTCACAGGTGTGTTTGTGTTGAACAGTAACAGGTGCATCTGTACCTGAGGACCTCACGAAACTCTTTGAGCTGCTGGTCAGGAACTTCAGTGCGAATGGCCTCCAGCCACTCAGGCATGAAACACTCCCACAGCGGCTGACTGATCACGTTATAGGGAATCAGACACAGGATGCGATTCCAGTCCTTCCTTCAGCTGTGTCACCGTGCTGGCACGACTTATCCCAGTATCCTCCCACCTGCACACACACACACACACACGCTGAAACCACAGAGCGCATCAATCATTGCAGTATATCAGTTACACCGGCTCTCAGTTCACTCACCCTGGCAAACTCCACCGGTTTCGGCAGAAGGCACATGACCATGACGTCAAAGCGCACGTCGCACACCGTCTTCAGCCACTTGGTGACAAACTGAGGCTTGAGCTTCTCCACAAGGCTGCCCACCTCATCGTCCATCATGTAGGCGGTGGAGTGGAACCACTGGAAGACCATGCTGACCAGCCGCGCCAGGCTCTCGGTGGGCGGTGTTCTCGCTGGGCGTGCACAGACTCACCTGCGCCAGCGGATATACCTTTATCAACTATCACAGTTAAATCATATTTGTCCTGTTTTTAACTTGATCTGAGTTGTGAATGTGAGTTTGCGGTCTGAACAGAATGTGATGGAGATACAAAAAACAGCAACAGCATAACAAAACAAACAACATTGTCTTGAATCTTCCACAGAGTTAACTGAAAATAAAATCCCCATAGAGTCGGTGTCACACCCCCGACACTCCCCCGACCCCACCCCCTGTGTCTGGGGAGTGTCGAGGGGTGTGTCGGGGGTGTGTCGGGGGGAGTGTCGAGGGGTGTGTCGGGGGATGTGTCGGGGGAAGTGTCGGGGGTGTGTCGGGGGTGTGTCGGGGGAGTAGTCGGGGAGTGTGTCGGGGGAGTGTCGAGGGATGTGTCGGGGAGTGTCGGGGAGTGTCGGGGTAGTGTCGGGGGAGTGTCGGGGGAGTGTCTGGGGAGTGTCTGGGGAGTGTCTGGGGAGTGTCTGGGGAGTGTCTGGGGAGTGTCTGGGGAGTGTCTGGGGAGTGTTGGAGGTGTGTCGGGGGGAAGTGTTCTTGGGGGTGTGTCGAGAGGGTGTGTCGAGAGGGTGTGTCGGGGGTGTGTCGGGGGTGTGTCGGGGTGTGTCGGGGGTGTGTCGGGGGTGTGTCGGGGGTGTGTCGGGAGTGTGTCTGGGGTGTGTCGGGGGTGTGTCGGGAGGTGTGTCGAGGGTGTGTCGGGGGTGTGTCGAGAGGGGTGTGTCGGGGGAGTGTCGGGGGTGTGTCGGGGGTGTGTCTGGGAGTGTCGGGGGTGTGTCGGGAGTGTCGCGGAGTAGTCTGGGGTGTGTCGGGAGTGTTGGGGGATTGTGTCGAGGGGTGTGTCGGGGGTGTGTCGGGGGTGTGTCGGGGGTGTGTCGGGGGTGTGTCTGGAGTGTTGGGGGTGTGTCTGGGTGTTGGGAGTGTGTCTGGAGTGTCGAGGGGTGTATCTGGAGTGTTGGAGGGGGTGTGTCTGTGGAGTGTCGGGGGTGTGTCGAGGGGGTGTGTCTGGGGTGTGCTCGGGGGTGTGTCGGGGGTGTGTCGGGGGTGTCTGGAGTGTCGGGGTGTGGTCGTCGGGGTGTGTCGGGGGTGTGTCGGGGGTAGTGATGGGCAGTAACGCGTTAGAAGTAACGCGTTACTGTAATCCAATTACTTTTTTCTAGTAACGAGTAAAGTAAGGGATTACAGTTGAAAAAACAGTAATTAGATTACCGTTACTTACCCGTAAACAGCCTGCGTTACTGCGTTAGTTAGCCGTGATTTTGTTTAGTCAGACTGTCTCGTGACATGAGTCGTGCGTGAATAAAAATGATTTAAGAGCACCGCGACATCAGTGAGAGACGACTAGAGCGCGCGGGAGAGAGCAGCAGAGCTGCCAACTCTCACACACGCTCACACGACACACCCACGATTTCTCGCGCTGAAGTGTCATCCCGTCAGTCAAATGCCTAAAAAAGATGAGTTTATCTATAAATCTAACCGTTGAGCCACATTTGTGATTGAATAGTTATACCGCAAATTAGTTCAAATCTCCCGGAATCTAGAGCGAGCGTGTATGAGAGACTGTGTTCCAAAGTCCAAACCCTGTAGCGCGCACACGACGAGGAGAGCTAGAGAGAGAGACTTGCGTAGGCTACTGAGAGCATCCTGATCTAGAAACTGGACCCCCGTTGGAGAATGTCAAAATGAAAATTCTACCTCAAATCTGAGCGAGCATGTCACAAGACAGTCTCACGCGGTTAACTAACGCAGCAAGCCGGTACAGGAATGCTTGCTGATGGGACATAACCACTGTTTCACTCCGAAAGAAAAAAACAAACAAACTTGAAGCCAAAATACGGCATGCAACAGCATTTTCTGTTTTGAACAAATAATTTTTACTCCTCTCTGCACTTTACTGTTAAAAGACGTAAGTGTTCATAATTAGGAATACAGTCAGGAGCGACTTTCATGATTTTATTGCTGTATTTTTACATCTATTCAAATGAAGGATTTTTCAAAATATATTTATTTTATATGCTGGAATATGTAGAAATTTAAGTTAACAGAAGGAGGACAGTCTTTATTTCATTAAAATATGGTGGAATGTGCAGAAAATAGGTTTAAATGTTCAACAATTCTCTTCTAGTCTGAGACTGTTGCATTTCATCTAATTTTTGCTTGATGCAATATGCATAAAGTTAAAATATTGAAACTAATAAAACAAGTTTAAAAAAAAGAGAATGGTTAATTTGATTACATTTTAGATGATGGAATATGCAGAAAGAATAGAATAACGCTGAAAGGTCTATTGCTTTAGCGTATTCAGGTCGTGCATCATGTTTTTGAAAAGTAACTTAGTAAAGTAACTAGTAAAGTAACTAATTACTTTTGAAAATAAGTAATCAGTAAAGTAATTGGATTACTTTCTTGGAGAAGTAATCAGTAATCAGTAACTAATTACTATTTTCAAGTAACTTGACCAACACTGGTCGAGGGTGTTTGTCTGGGGTCTCTTGAGTTTAACCGGGCCCACATTGTCATTGGCCTTTCAGGCATGAATAAAAGTGTCTTCAGCAGGTGGCGTAAGAGTGTGCTATCCCATAGTCATGAGTTGTACCGACTAAATGGGAACAGAAGTTATATGCACAACTGAACATTTTCATAGTTTCGCTCAATAAGAAGCAGGTGTGATAGATGTACAGAAGCAGCTTATGTGAAGGATGGGAGGAGGTCAAAATAATAGTCAGTAATAGAATCATCCTTATATTCTATTAAATCAGGTCTTAAATTCTGGAATCAGCAGTTGAAATAATTTCAGTAAATTAGAATAGAACTACACTACTGTCTAATGTTAACACACTTGTAAGGGATGATTCAAAGTCATAAATGATTATGTATATTAAATATAATTGTTCTGAACAAAAGCTTGAGGTGGACTGAATGAAAATCCAAGTGCACTAATGGAACGGCAGAAATAAAAGTAAATTTTCATCAAATTTGTGTCTACTGATACTTTGGAAATGAGTATGAAGACGATTCATTTTTTGAGTACTAATCATGATATAACCATGGTATTTGGTTGTGTTATTAGCTGTGATGAGAGTGTAGAGAGGGTGTTGTGAAGTGAGAAGCACAGGTATGTAAAGTGTCACACACCAGGAACCAAATGCCGAACTGACTGAGCAGTCTCTGGTCATGCTGGTCGTCCTCTTTGTTGTCAAACTCCAGGTTGTCCAGGGAATGATGGGAAGAAGACAGACCCATCTGACGCCGGCGGTTCAGCTCAAACTCCCGCAGCTCCGCGTGGATCTCAGCCTCTTTCAGCAGACTGTCAACATTCATCAAATCACTCTCATTTATGCTAGTTTTATATCAAAAAGTATTTCAGACAAGCGCTGGAAATTTGTCTTAATCTAATGTGTCTTACTCACATTCAAACAAACCGAAACATATTAATCAAGAGCATTATTACTATTATCTACACCTGACAATACTTGGTTTGCTGATAGCGCTGTCAGCGGTATGAAATAAAGAAAGGCCTGAGTGAGTCGGTGACAGGAGCGTGAGATGACCTGATGGCGGCCTCCACGGTGCACACCAGCTCCTCACGCGCCGCACTCGCCGCGTGTTGATGGGCGGAGGTGACGTCTGGTACAGGTGAGTCTCCGCCGACGCCCCCACCTCACTGCTGTGGTGGTTCACATGGCAACGCTTCCAGTAGCGCACCGGCCGGTTCCCATGGCGACCGCAGCAGCCTGCCGAGAAGCAGGTGACGAACAGCGCGCCGGACGTGAGAGCTGCAGTTCTGAGAGAGAGAGAGAGAGATATTTTCAAAACAGGGTTTTCTACAAACACAAAAAACTCTATTTCCAAAAATAAATAAATAAATAAATGAGCATTATTTAACTCAAACTATTTAAAGAGGCTACATGCGTTTTCCTGAAATTTAAACTCGCGACTGACACCATGTGGTCCAAAAACAGAACTGCTCTTCCTTTCTGCTCGCAGCGCGCGCTCGTACGTGCACACGTCATCCGCTACAAGGAGGTCAACATTATGTTTACAGAGGTAAGAACAGTCAAATACATATATTGTTTGAGATAAGTGTTCTGCTTGCAACTCGAGTGTAGGCTATACTTGCTGACTAGCGGTGGTGGCAGAGTGATCTGAAACGTTTAACATGAACGCGCTTGACGTCACATCCGCAGACAGCGCGGGAAAAGTCCGACCCGACAGAAAATAGGAAAAATAGGATACAGGCTTATAGGTGCACCCACTGTGAGCGGACAAGGTGTCAGTATGCTCATCAGGAGATGTTTGAGTCATAAATGGTAAAATAAAAAGGCTATTGTTACGTTTATTTTGGGGAAAAAGCTGCATATAGCCTCTTTAACTTACACAACATTCTCCACAACAGAACATAAACATTTTTAAAACACCAAATGTTTATGGAACTCCTCTACATATTTGTAGTACTGTAAATGTCAAAATCAACTTTCAATCTAGCTTTCACCATCCTGAAAAAAAAAACACTGTTTATTTCCAAATCTAAGGACTCTTCGATCTCATTCCTTCTGCTGAGGGAGATAGCCATGTTTGCTTGACCAAATACAAAATTATACAATTGACTTTTCACTCTCCATTTCGGACTGTATCTTAAACCAAAAATAAACAAATGCTTAATGCACACACACACACACACACACACACATTCCTCTTACCTTCTTCTGACATATAGCAGAAATTTCAGCTGTGAGGGGGAAATCATGAGGACATCGTTACAATACGAGAGCAGAATAAGATAACATATGTTCACTTTGACATCAACTAATAATCACAGCATTTTTCTTCATCTATTTCCTACAGATCCTAATACATTCAAACATTAACAGTTAACATCCAACGAACATGAATTAACAATGACTTATAATTGATTTACAAATGAGTTTTTTTTTCAGTCGCTAGGACACATTTCTCAATCCTTAGGTCACTTTAACTCTTCACACAGTTCTCCTGACCAGCTCTCAGCTCGGCACAGCCATTCATTTCACATTCAAAACACACTAAAACTACAAAAGCACTTCGTATACATCTCAGATCAACACATTCTTCCAAAGTACACAAATTACACACCATCCACCAATACAGATACAATAGGAATCAGCTGTGGTTGGTCCAATTGTTTTTATACTATTTAATTTTTAGATTCGAAATATATTTCATTACAATATTACTGTAGAAATGTTGCAAAATGCTGTCTTATTCAGTTTTGCATTATGTTATTGTTTTGAACTTAATTTTAACAGTTCTGAAAACAGCATGTAAGCATGTGCAGATCGGCCTGTAGGAACACAGAGTTTGGCGGTTGTGTCGAGGTGAGAAAATAATTAATGTAATATGAAAGTTGTAGTCATTGAATGCATTTTGAGCCAAAGCCATGATCAATGATCCACAGTTTAACCCACATGTACTTCTGCTCAGTGTGTGAAGAGTTTTAAAAACGTGACCTATTATTGAGAAATGTGTCCTAGCGACTGTAAAAAACTGACATTAACCCAGATCAATAAATTATGAAAAATGTGTTTTTGATTGACAGTTCATAAAACTAATGTGATCTATTGGAAAGCATAACACAAGAGTGATGTGAGAATCATGCAAACTGATGTATTTCTCTGTAGGTTTGAGCTTTGGGTTTATAAAAATAAAAGAACTCTATAACATATCCTCGTTTTAGACAAAACTAATCATTCTGTCAACATTTACCTGTTTGACTTTCTTTCTTTTAACACAAAAAAATGAAGATATTTTGAAGAATGTCTCAGCCAGCGAAACTGTTTGGACTCTAACATTCTTCCAAGTATCTTCTCATGTTCAGAAGAAAGAAGCTCACACTGGCTCTATATGACCAAAGAATGATACTTCAGTAATATCAGGATGAGTGTGTGCCGATATAGTTCCCTTTCAGTTGCTCACGTTCAACGTAGTCAAAGTTTTGGCTGATTGGGATCAGGCCTAGGGAGCCTGCCATCTTCGAGTACTGTTTAAACGAGCCAATGCACAATGGCTTGTGAGATCTGCATCTCGCGGCGCAGGTTTAAATACGGAAGTGGATGCACGAAATGCGGTGCCAAGAGGGAACTGGTTCTGACGTAAACAGTAGTAACCAGACCAACTAAGAATGAAAATTTTGGTGTCCGAGTCTTTGTGTCATGAGGCGCACACGCAAAAGTCTCTCGCTCTCTCCCTCACCGCCGTGACCGCACTATACGGTTTGGAGCACTGTCTGCTCTGTCTCACATGCGTGCTCTTGCTCGCTCTAGATTCTGGCAGATTTCAACTCATTTGCGGGCATCAGGAAGCCGTTATCAATATGCGGGAGACTCCTGAAATGTCTGCTGATAGCGAGGGATTACTGAAGATGCCGAAGACAAAACGCTCCAAGGTTTGGCTACATTTCACGTGTAAAATGAAGCATCAGAACGATTGTTTGAAGCCCATATAGAATCACGATTCATCATATTATATTAGCACGCGCATCATCTGCTCCTCAGATTTCTCTGCCGAAAAGGAAGCTTGTCGGCAGCGTGAGGAGTTTGGCAGCGAACGCAGCGTCTCATTCATGGGTTACACCAGTAACCAGAGACGTCCTCTTTCATAGGTTTACTCAAAGCTGCGTACTAGCTAAGACGCAGTGGGAACGAAATACCAAACTCGCCTTTCAAGCAGACAAAACATGGGAACCTGTAGCCATGTCAATATTAGATTACCCTGGTAATAATCTCTATTAATCTCCAGCATTATTACATTGATTGATACAATAGTTTCATTTGATATTATGTACATGTGAATTTTTATTTAATATTGGTTTATTTATTATTACCATTTGTTACTTTCCTGTTATCCGGACCCCACCTCAAAAAAACAGTCAATTTGAAATAGTTTATTCCCCATTCATCCAATAAGCAATCAACAAAGCAATATAAGATCATGACGATACTTGTGGTGGCCAATGGATCTTCACTTCTTCCAGGATAGCATACCTAACCCTAAACCTAAACCGGATAACAGGAAAAATACTGGCGGGAGTTGGAAACAGTGATTTTGGCGCTTATTTGAAATTTTATATGGTGGGGTCCGGATAACAGGAAAGTACAAAAAATTTATATTAATATAGTTAAAATTGTGTCCAGATTGGCCCTGTAAATAAAGGGGTATTAGGCTATTTTTTGACAAATTGTGTGTGGTTGCGTTTTCTGAAGTACCGTTTCAAGAACCGTTTAAGCACTGGAACCAATTAAAAAAAAATACAGAGTAGGTACTATTATTGGATAAAAAACCAACCGATACCCTAGTCGCGGCACACCTGTGTCCGGTGGCACCCGCCTCTTGGATGGGGGCGATCCTCATCTCCTCTCAGGCCTGTAAGCCGATCTTACGGGCAGAGCTTGCAAAGCCTGTAGGCAAACTGCTTCCCTTTTTGGATGCCATGGCGTTGCTACAGGTCTATCGGGCCAAGGCACTCATGGACATGCACAAGGGTAGCCTAGACCAGGCGCTCTTGCACAAGCGTTGTGGCTTGAGCGATCAGTCTCGCAATTTCCACCCTGGTGGTCCAGGCACACCATTGTTGGCTCAGCCTGGTTGATATGGCGAATGTGGACACGGTTTGGTTTCCAGACTCCCCAATTTCCCAAGTTGGGATCTTCGAAGACACAGTGGAGAACTACGCCGAAGTGCAGACGGAGGGCATCCGGCAGATCCTTCCCCGGCGGCCCACTGCTGCCTCCACCCCGTTGCTCGTAGCAGTTCCTCCACCTGCTCGTTGCAGAGGGCGTCCTCCTGCCGCCGCTTCTGCTGGGCCTCCGCAGTAGCCTCCACCCACGCCTCAGCGTGGAGCCAGCAGCAGGCAGACCGCCCAGCCCGTCTCAGGCGCTGAGACTGACCAGTGTTGCTTCTGGTCCCCCTGGCCCAGTTTGTGGAAGCCTGGAGAGTGCTTCCCAACCAGTCCAGCTGGCTCCTCCGTACCATCAGACTCGGCGTCGTTACACTTCGGTGTTTTGAGCCAACATGCCCCTATCATGCGCGTGAAGTTTGCATTCCTACTGGCGAAGAATGCGATAGAGGCGGTTCCTCAAGCCGATTTTGAAGTTGAACGTGAGCGACTGAAAGGGAACATCTCGGGTACGTATGTAAACCTTGTTCCTTGAAGGAGCGAACGGAGACGAGTCGATACAGATCTCACACGCCAATGTGCATTGGCTCGTTTAACAACAGTACTTGAAGATGACTACGTCTCCCTTCCCTCCCTCAGGAAACGAGGGTTACATACGTAACCAAGACGTTCTGATACTGACCTTGCGGCAGAAGCACATCCACAAGCCACTCGGCGTGATCGCTGTGAAAGAACAAAAGAACTTCAGGAACCTTAACACACACATTCTCACATTTACTTCCTTCTCTAAAGTTCTGACGCTGACCATCTAATAAGAGCTGGAAAATTGCTTCTCTTTCCAAGGCTGATAAAAATTAAATACAGAATCAAATATTGCCTGAGTTTATTTTTCTAGTACAACATAAGGGCTCAAAAGGGCTTCCTTCCCTGTTGCAAGGATTGAATCCAAGCTGAAAAATCATCTTGTTCTCCAGTTTTCACCTGTGCCGTCACAGCGTCTGCAGTGAATGTACCGTCAGACGGGACCTTCGTAAAGTGTTAAGCACTAGTGTTACGCTGTCTGGTCAATTGCTGCTATTGTGCATTATACTTGAAGTTAAACATCCCTAACGTACGGAATCAACAGTGATTGAGTTCCCCAGTCCTGTCTCTCTGTAACTGTGCCATCAAAACCCCCTTTTTTCTAAAGTAAGTTGCCCCCCATGACCCCTACAGATGAGCCGGCTCACCCAGCGATCCTCTGGCTGCACTCCTCACAGATGTATAACGGCGGGGGCTTGTCTCCTAGAGCCACCGAGAGTGTCGGGTCGATGCACATCTGGAAGACACGAACACACCGTCACACACACCAGAGCCAAACACACACAAAGCCAAACACACACACCAGACCCAAACACACACCACAGCCAAACACACAGACCAACAGACACACCAGAGCCAAACACACACACCAGAGCCAAACACACAGACCACAGACACACCAGAGCCAAACACACACACACACACACACACACACATGTTGGTGCAACAGCATTATGAGGACTCTCCATAGGCGTAATAGTTTTTATCCTGTGCAAACTATATATTCTATCCCCCTACACTAACGCAATCCTTAAACCTAACCATCACAGGAGACATGCTGCATTTTTTATTTTTTAATAAAACATTGTTTTTTATGTTTTTTAAGCCATTTGATTTATGAGGACTTTTGAAATGTCCTCATAAACCACCAATAAGTTGTAATACCAGTGTAATACACATGTCATTATACAAACTTGTGTCCTCATAAATCATATAAACAAACCCACCAGAGCCAAACACACACACCAGAGCCAAACACACACACACACCCAAGCCAAACACACACACCAGAGCCAAAACACACACACACACCAGAGCCAAACACACACCAGAGCCAAACATACACACCAGAGCCAAACACACACACACACACCAGAGCCAAACACACAGCAGAGCCAAACACAATGAACAATTTGTTCAAGAAGCAGTACAAGAGTTCTGGTTAGGGTATTAGTATTGTTTATGGCGCTTTTCCATTACCAGTACCAGCTTGCCTCGGCTCGACTCGGCTCGCTTTTCGCTCCGTTTTCCATTGCAGACAGTACCGCCACAAATAGTACCCAGTCGTCATAGCGACGCCTTTCGTTCCTCGTTGCCCTGTCAAGCTCTCGCAGGATCCTCTCTTTGGCAACCACAAAAGGAAAGTCTGCACCTCGTTTGACCACGGCGTATTCTTCTGAGTTGCCATAATAATAGTAGTTAGTTTAGTAACTATCTCTGGCCAAACTGTTTAAACATGGCAGGGTTATTCTGGATACTGCATCTGGCACGCGCAATGATGACGATTCTCTCTGACCAATCAGCAGTCGGCATTGTTTTCACGTCACATTTTAGTATCGCCTCGGCTCGCCTTAGCTTGCTCAGAACCTCGCCGGAGGTGATACACAAAAAGTACCGAAAGCAGGAACAACTTTTACACCGTGGAAAACCAAAGAAAGGCGAGTCGAGTCGAAGTCGAGCTGGTACTGTGCAGTGGAAAACTGCCATTAGTGCATCTTCTGCTTTTTGGGGCAGTTTCACTGCGGTGTAAATGAAGCATTGCTGAGTGAAGTGACCACAGTATTACTGTCATAGTAACACAGCAGTACAGTAATTATCCATCACTGCAGGTTTGTGATGATCAGAATAATTCTTATAGCTCTGTTACAGCGTGTGACTGCTGATTTGTATCGTGTGAAAAGTGTTTCTGTGAAGGATGTTGTTCATGTTCATGATGTTTACAGCTCTCGGTAATCGAGTTCCAGCTCGTCTCCTCCGGCTCTCGACTGCACTGAGCAAACGTTTACTGGGAAAATCTATCAATCATTAGTGTCCTGATGCTTTTATTCTGAGGTTCTTGTTTCTAGCTCATGTTGTGTCTTTGTTCATTTAAAGCCCTCGTGTTTTCCCAGGCTGAGTCTCAATCAGTCTTGGCCATTTTAAGGGCTGTCTCAATCACACAATCCTTCCCTAAAAAACCCACAATCCCACAAAACCCTCAATATATTAGACTATTACAGTAACACAAACACACAGCAGTCGTCAGAGGTGAAGAGCTACAGTACCTTCACAGCCGGCTTGTTAATCGAGTTCTGGCACTCCATGTGCTGGCAGTGGATGGGGTTCCAGGCTGTGGCGGGAAGCACAAAAACACACCAATAATGTGTAGAAATCAGGAGGAGGTCAGTCACTGGGACGTCCAGTTGGTGAACAAGACATCCTTCAGAATGAGAATCTTTGAACCAGTTCTCCACGTCAGATTGAATCAGATGAGAGCATCTCTATTCAACAATGTGACTCTCGAACACATCCCACAATCTGACGAGTAATGCTAGCCATGATAATGCTGAGCTAGCAACTCTTCTTTGGAACAAACAGTTCTGATTCCTAAACCGAACTCTCTCGAACCGTTCGCGGGTCAACAGTGCACTGACCTGAGAACTGTCTCCATGTCTCAGAGAAGAGACAAGTGAGCTGGATCTGCAGTATCAGAGATGTACGTCCCTAATCTATCGGCCAAATGGTAAAACTTAATCAAGACCTAAGCAATATTTGTTATTCACATTGATGACAATAAAATAATTTTAATTAAAGAATAATTATTAATTAAAACCCCAGAATAATTGTCCATTAGAGATGCACCGATATATCGTTCGATAAAAGCTATTATTTTCACTATCGGCTATCACTGTTATGATGCTGGAGGATGAACCCAAGCGCAGACAGCATGCTAGACACACGATTTATTTTATGAACAATAAACAGGGAAAACAAAAACCCACGAGGGGGCAAAACATGAACAGGACAACGAGTGACTAAACTAGACTTTGACTGACAATAAACTAGAAAGTAAACAATACAGCAAACACAGAATCAGAACTTCTCTCTGGACAATACTATAAATACTCACAGTGTATCACAAAAGTTTCACAATGAACCAGCACAGGACAGCAAACACAAGGGGATAATAAAGGGAGACACTGATGACAAAGACAGGTGAAACTGACTAGACAATAATGACAAGACAAGGATAACAAGGGGGCGGGGTATTGAAACGAGACAACACAAGCACATGGCCCAAACAACAGGCCATGAGCTTGTACACAAAACATGGTTCTGCCATGATCCTGCCACAAGACTAGAAAAATCAATGACATGATGGCAGAATCATGACAATCACTAAGAAAATCTCTCATCTTTAATTTAGGGTGTTAATTAAGTTGAATTAAGTTAATGTGACAAACGGCTACATAAAGGCTACGGCTACAATTATCACTTATCGTGGCCTTTACCTCAGGAAAGTCACCTGTTAGTTAACTATAAAAAACACTAGAGAACGAGCTAATTTACTGTTTATTATTCTATGAATGTTTGAAAAAAATTGCCATAAAGACAAGTGCTTATAAAAACGTATATGTGCAACTGAGTTACAAACATTTAAGCTTCACAGTGCACCATAAGAGAGGGTTCCCGGTATAGTTTGCAGCATTATTTGGGAGAGTATATCGGTCTCGGCAGATAATCAGAATAATGGCTGAGAAATGTAATATTGGTGCATGTCTATTCTCAACACAGACGGTCCTGCGTATGGCTTTGTGTGTGTTTGAGTGTGTAAACCCTTGTGCGAGAGGTTGACCTGACGGCGCGTCTCACCTGTGTACTGCAGGCCTCTGTACTCACTGATGGCACCCGGAGGCTTGAGGTTGGGCCAGTAATGGAAGAGCATCTGAACTGCCGGGGGTTTGACTTGGGACGGGCCGTACGATATGACGTACAGAAGATCCTTTAAAAACACATCTCTGAGTCAGTGGGAAGTGCTTTTGGAGAAATCTCCAAAAAGACATGAAGAACCGATCCATACCTTCCACACTTCCTGCTTGTATTTCATGAGACACTCCAGAAGCTGACAGTGGTAGACTGAAGACAAGGAACAGTCACAACATTTAGTGTCCAGAAACGCTGCACTGGGATAGAGACGTGGCCCTGAGGCTGATGGGTGCGGATGTACCTGGGTTTGAGGTGTACTGCATGGCGATCATCAGCATGGACGAGGCAGACAGATTGACATACGCTGGACGCCGGCCTCTCTTCGAGTCGAACCCACTGCAACACAGACCACATTTCCTCACGTCAAAGTGCACGAGCGTCACGTGATGTTGAAGAAGCCTCTCTGGCGTATATACTCACGGATGGCCATGGGCAGGAAGGATGTGCTCAGGTACTCTATGATGTCTTTGTGCAGGAACGGAGGGAAGGTGGCTAAAGTGAGAGATCATGGTGTAGGGTAACGTGCTGAGAATATCATCACTAAGGAAAGGCAGAAGGCATGTTGTGGTGTAAAATATGGCCTGCCCCAGATCTGAAACACAAGCAGATGAGCGAATGAGCAGCCCGTCCTCCACAGCCCAAAGCTTCACAAGCGCTTGTCTCTGGACAGACCGAGACATTACGGCTTCTGAATGCATCTAAAGTCTATATAATGAAACACTAGCGGTGCAAACACATCTTCAGCTGTCCTACTGTACGAGTGGTTCTCCAGTCTAAGCTCTCTGACTGACAGAACACTGAATTGTGATTGTAAAATGAAAGCATTCGATGGCAGACTTTGAGTTTAGATATGACTCCAGTAACTAGAGATCACGTTTTTATTGCCAATGTCACTAGATAGAACGACGGATTTCTGCTGATAATCTCACAGTGGTCAAACGATGACTGATTAATCAGCCAGGGGTGTGTGTGTGTCCCGTACAGCGCTGTAACTCGCTTAACTACCGTAGTACGATACAGTTAATCAACTCAGCGAGTCCCGACTGTTTCCTGAAACCATGTTGTCACAAATTGGTCGTTCAAGCACGCTGGTTAATGATGTCATGCATGTGTACTTGGAGTAATAGCTACTGTTAATGAATCTGTCTGAGATGGAATTAATGCTTGATGCTTTACTATAAATTACAGACATCTGAGGACTATTTCTTATTTTTCTCAGTTATTTCGCTGTATTTCCAGATTCCATCATCAAAGATATGTCAGCTTGCTTATTCTGCTCAAGATCAGGATTTATTGAGTCCACATCATGCACACTAGAACTCTTCTAACCAAAGCTCGAGATCTGTCGCTCACACACACTCCTCGGCGATACCGTCGCTCACACACACTCCTCTGCGATGCTGTTTGCGAATGTTTGTTGGAACAATGGTTTCAGGAAACATCGACTCGTTGGATTGCTGATAACAACGGAACTTGTGACCATAGTTGGCTAATGATGCTTTAGGGAAACAGCCCTGAGTGATATTTTCTTTTTTAGATTATTTTCATTTCCTGAGAACAAACCGAGGAACTGAAAGGGATAGTTCACAGAAAAATCTTCATTCTGCCATTATTTACTCACTCTCAATGTGGTTCCAAACCTGTAGGACTTGTTCTTCTATGGAACATAAAAGAAGGATGTTGGTAACCATACATGACAAACCATGACTGTGAGTAAATGAAAGAATAATGATTTTTAGGGGAAATGGTCTTTAACACTTTCCCTGTCATCATTTAAAAAAAAAATTTAAAGCGCCAACATTTTTTATAATTTTCACAAAACTTCGATGGCCCCTACAATATTTTGTTGAATGAATAACAAACAACAATTAAATTAGCTGAGAAAATTGTGTTTTTGTCAAAGCCTTCATCTAGATCAGATTCAGAAAATCAGATTCATTCATCAAAATACAGATGGTATGGATCGAGTTATTATTTATATGCGGTTTAATGCATTATTGCGTCTCATTTCAGAGGCTGCATCCTCCGAAGGCGCATTTGGAGGTTGCATACGGAAACTATTCTCAGCACTTCAACTTTTCCACATTTTTATGTTACAGGCTTATTCTAAAATACATTACATTGATTATTTTCCTCAAAATTCTACAAACAATACCCCATAATGACAATGTGAAAGAAGTTTGTTTGAAATCTTTGCAAATGTATAAAAATAAAAATCACAGGTACATATTAAGTATGCACAGCCTTTGCTCAATACTTTGTTGAAGCACCTTTACCACCAATTACAGCCTCAAGTCTTTTTGAGTGTGATGGTGCAAGCTTGGCACACCTATTTTTGGGCAGTTTTTCATTCTTCTTTGCAGAACCTCTCAAGCTCCATCAGGCAGGATGGGGATCGTCGGTGCAGAGCCATTTTCAGCTCTCTCCAGAGATGTTCAATCGGGTTGAAGTCTGGGCTCTAGCGGGGCAACTCAAAGGACATTCACAGAGCTGTCCCGGAGACTTGGCTGTGTGCTGAGGGTCGTTGTCCTGTTGGAAGATGAGCCGCCGCCCCAGGCTGATGTTTTCATCAAGGATGTCTCTGTACATTCATCTTTCCCTCGATCCTGAAGAGTCTCCCGGTTCCTGCCGCTGAAAAACATCCCCACAGCTGATGCTGCCTCCACCATGCTTTACTGTAGGGATGGTATTGAGCAGGTGATGAGCGGGGCCGAGTTTTCTCCTGACATGAAACTTGCCATTCAGACCAAAGAGTTTAGTTGTTGTTGTTTCTCATAGTCTGAGTCCTTAAGGTGCCTTTGGCAAACTCCAGGCGAGCTGTCATGTGCATTTTACTAAGGAGTGGCTTCCGTCTGGCCACTCTACCATACAGGCCTGATTGGTGGAGAGCTGCAGAGATGGTCATTCTTCTGGAAGGTTCTCAGGTCTGATTGGTGGAGAGCTGCAGAGATGGTCGTTCTTCTGGAAGGTTCTCAGGTCTGATTGGTGGAGAGCTGCAGAGATGGTCGTTCTTCGAAGGTTCTCAGGTCTGATAGGTGGAGAGCTGCAGAGATGGTCGTTCTTCTGGAAGGTTCTCAGTTCTGATTGGTGGAGGGCTGCAGAGATGGTCGTTCTTCTGGAAGGTTCTCAAGCCTGATTGGTGGAGAGCTGCAGAGATGGTCGTTCTTCGAAGGTTCTCAGGTCTGATAGGTGGAGAGCTGCAGAGATGGTCGTTCTTCTGGAAGGTTCTCAGTTCTGATTGGTGGAGAGCTGCAGAGATGGTCGTTCTTCTGGAAGGTTCTCAGGTCTGATTGGTGGAGAGCTTCAGAGATGGTCGTTCTTTGAAGGTTCTCAGGTCTGATAGGTGGAGAGCTGCAGAGATGGTCGTTTTTCTGGAAGGTTCTCAGTTCTGATTGGTGGAGAGCTGCAGAGATGGTCGTTCTTCTGGAAGGTTCTCAGGCCTGATTGGTGGAGAGCTGCAGAGATGGTCGTTCTTCTGGAAGGTTCTTAGGTCTGATTGGTGGAGAGCTGCAGAGATGGTCGTTCTTCTGGAAGGTTCTCAGGTCTGAGTGGTGGAGAGCTGCAGAGATGGTCGTTCTTCTGGAAGGTTCTCAGGTCTAATTGGTGGAGAGCTGCAGAGAAGGTCTTTCTTCTGGAAGGTTCTCAGGTCTGATTGGTGGATAGCTGCTGAGATGGTCGTTCTTCTGGAAGGTTCTCAGGGCTGATTGGTGGAGAGCTGCAGAGATGGTGGTACTTCTGGAAGGTTCTCAGGTCTGATTGGTGGAGAGCTGCAGAGATGGTGGTACTTCTAGGAAGGTTCTCAGGGCTGATTGGTGGAGAGCTGCTGAGATGGTCATTCTTCTGGAAGATTGTCAGGGCTGATTGGTGGAGAGCTGCAGAGATGGTGGTATTTCTGGAAGGTTCTCAGGTCTTATGGTGGAGAGCTGCAGAGATGGCCGTCCTTCTGTAAGGTTCTCAGGTCTGATTGGTGGAGAGCTGCAGAGATGGTCATTCTTCTGGAAGGTTCTCAGGTCTGATTAGTGAGAGCTGCAGAGATGGTTGTTCTTCTGGCAGGTTCTCAGGTCTGATTAGTGGAGAGCTCCAGAGATGGTTGTTCTTCTGGAAGGTTCGCAAGTCTGATTGGTGGAGAGCTGCAGAGGTGGTCGTTCTTCTGGAAGGTTCTCAGGGCTGATTGGTGGAGAGCTGCAGAAATGGTCGTTCTTCTGGAAGGTTCTCAGGTCTGATTGGTGGACAGCTGCAGAGATGGTCGTTCTTCCAGAAGGTCCTCGTGGCTGATTAGTGGAGAGCTGCAGAGATGGTGGTACTTCCGGAAGGTTCTCAGGTCTGATTGGTGGAGAGCTGCAGAGATGGTGGTACTTCTAGAAGGTTCTCATGTCTGATTGGTGGAGAGCTGCAGAGAAGGTCTTTCTTCTGGAAGGTTCTCAGGTCTGGTTGGTGGATAGCTGCTGAGATGGTCGTTCTTCTGGAAGGTTCTCAGGGCTGATTGGTGGAGAGCTGCAGAGATGGTCATTCTTCTGGAAGGTTCTCAGGTCTGATTGGTGGAGAGCTGCAGAGATGGTCGTTCTTTTGGAAGGTTCTCAGGGCTGATTGGTGGAGAGCTGCTGAGATGGTCATTCTTCTGGAAGATTCTCAGGGCTGATTGGTGGAGAGCTGCAGAGATGGTGGTATTTCTGGAAGGTTCTCAGGTCTTATGGTGGAGAGCTGCAGAGATGGCCGTTCTTCTGGAAGGTTCTCAGGTCTGATTGGTGGAGAGCTGCAAAGATGGTCATTCTTCTGGAAGGTTCTCAGGTCTGATTGGTGAGAGCTGCAGAGATGGTTGTTCTTCTGGCAGGTTCTCAGGTCTGATTAGTGGAGAGCTCCAGAGATGGTTGTTCTTCTGGAAGGTTCGCAAGTCTGATTGGTGGAGAGCTGCAGAGGTGGTCGTTCTTCCGGAAGGTTCTCAGGGCTGATTGGTGGAGAGCTGCAGAAATGGTCGTTCTTCTGGAAGGTTCTCAGGTCTGATTGGTGGACAGCTGCAGAGATGGTCGTTCTTCCAGAAGGTCCTCGTGGCTGATTAGTGGAGAGCTGCAGAGATGGTGGTACTTCCGGAAGGTTCTCAGGTCTGATTGGTGGAGAGCTGCAGAGATGGTGGTACTTCTAGAAGGTTCTCAGGTCTGATTGGTGGAGAGCTGCAGAGATGATCTTTCTTCTGGAAGGTTCTCAGGCCTGATTGGTGGAGAGCTGCAGAGATGGTCGTTCTTCTTGAAGGTTCTCAGGGCTGATTGGTGGAGAGCTGCAGAGATGGTCGTTCTTCTGGAAGGTTCTCAGGGCTGATTGGTGGAGAGCAGCAGAGATGGTCGTTCTTCTGGAAGGTTCTAAGGTCTGATTGGTGGAGAGCTGCAGAAATCGTCGTTCTTCAGGAAGGTTCTCAGGTCTGATTGGTGGAGAGCTGCAGAGATGGTCGTTCTTCTGGAAGGTTCTCAGGTCTGATTGGTGGAGAGCTTCAGAGATGGTCATTCTTCTGGGAGGTTCTCAGGTCTGATTGGTGGAGAGCTGCAGAGATGGTTTTTCTTCTGGCAGGTTCTCAGGTCTGATTAGTGGAGAGCTGCAGCGATGGTTGTTCTTCTGGAAGGTTTGCAAGTCTGATTGGTGGAGAGCTGCAGAGGTGGTCGTTCTTCTGGAAAGTTCTCAGGGCTGATTGGTGGAGAGCTGCAGAGATGGTCATTCTTCTGGAAGGTTCTCAGGGCTGATTGGTGGAGAGCAGCAGAGATGGTTGTTTTTCTGGAAGGTTCTAAGGTCTGATTGGTGGAGAGCTGCAGAGATCGTCGTTCTTCAGGAAGGTTCTCAGGTCTGATTGGTGGAGAGCTGCAGAGATGGTCGTTCTTCTGGAAGGTTCTCAGGTCTGATTGGTGGAGAGCTGCAGAGATGGTGGTACTTCTGGAAGGTTCTCAGGCCTGATTGGTGGAGAGCTGCAGAGGTGGCCATTCTTCTGGAGAGTTCTCAGGTCTGACTGGTGCAGAGCTGCAGAGATGGTCGTACTTCTGGCAGGTTCTCAGGTCTGATTGGTGGAGAGCTGCAGAGATGGTCGTTCTTCTGGCAGGTTCTCAGGGCTGACTGGTGGAGAGCTGGAGAGATGGTCGTTCTTCTGGAAGGTTCTCAGGTCTGATTGGTGGAGAGCTGCAGAGATGGTCGTTCTTCAAAGGTTCTCAGGTCTGATAGGTGGAGAGCTGCAGAGATGGTCGTTCTTCTGGAAGGTTCTCAGGTTTGATTGGTGGAGAGCTGCAGAGATGGTGGTATTTCTGGAAGGTTCTCAGGTCTTATGGTGGAGAGCTGCAGAGATGGTCGTTCTTCTGGAAGGTTCTCAGGTCTGATTGGTGGAGAGCTGCAGAGATGGTCATTCTTCTGGAAGGTTCTCAGGTCTGATTGGTGGAGAGCTGCAGAGATGGTTGTTCTTCTGGCAGGTTCTCAGGTCTGATTAGTGGAGGGCTCCAGAGATGGTTGTTCTTCTGGAAGGTTCGCAAGTCTGATTGGTGGAGAGCTGCAGAGGTGGTCGTTCTTCTGGAAGGTTCTCAGGGCTGATTGGTGGAGAGCTGCAGAAATGGTCGTTCTTCTGGAAGGTTCTCAGGGCTGATTGCTGGAGAGCAGCAGAGATGGTCGTTCTTCTGGAAGGTTCTCAGGTCTGATTGGTGGAGAGCTGCAGAGATGGTCGTTCTTCTGGAAGGTTCTCAGGTCTGATTGGTGGAGAGCTGCAGAGATGGTCGTTCTTCCGGAAGGTTCTCAGGTCTGATTGGTGGAGAGCTGCAGAGATGGTCGTTCTTCTGGAAGGTTCTCAGGTCGGATTGGTGGAGAGCTGCTGAGATGGTCATTTTTCCAGAAGGTCCTCGTGGCTGATTAGTGGAGAGCTGCAGAAATGGTGGTACTTCCGAAAGGTTCTCAGGTCTGATTGGTGGAGAGCTGCAGAGATGGTGGTACTTCTGGAAGGTTCTCAGGTCTGATTGGTGGAGAGCTGCAGAGATGATCTTTCTTCTGGAAGGTTCTCAGGCCTGATTGGTGGAGAGCTGCAGAGATGGTCGTTCTTCTGGAAGGTTCTCAGGGCTGATTGGTGGAGAGCTGCAGAGATGGTCGTTCTTCTGGAAGGTTCTCAGGTCTGATTGGTGGAGAGCTGCAGAGATGGTCATTCTTCTGGGAGGTTCTCAGGTCTGATTGGTGGAGAGCTGCAGAGATGGTTTTTCTTCTGGCAGGTTCTCAGGTCTGATTAGTGGAGAGCTGCAGAGATGGTTGTTCTTCTGGAAGGTTCGCAAGTCTGATTGGTGGAGAGCTGCAGAGGTGGTCGTTCTTCTGGAAAGTTTTCAGGGCTGATTGGTGGAGAGCTGCAGACATGGTCGTTCTTCTGGAAGGTTCTCAGGGCTGATTGGTGGAGAGCAGCAGAGATGGTCGTTCTTCTGGAAGGTTCTAAGGTCTGATTGGTGGAGAGCTGCAGAGATCGTCGTTCTTCTGAAAGGTTCTCAGGTCTGATTGGTGGAGAGCTGCAGAGATGGTCGTTCTTCTGGAAGGTTCTCAGGTCTGATTGGTGGAGAGCTGCAGAGATGGTGGTACTTCTGGAAGGTTCTCAGGCCTGATTGGTGGAGAGCTGCAGAGATGGTGGTACTTCTGGAAGGTTCTCAGGCCTGATTGGTGGAGAGCTGCAGAGGTGGCCATTCTTCTGGAGAGTTCTCAGGTCTGATTGGTGGAGAGCTGCAGAGATGGTCGTACTTCTGGCAGGTTCTCAGGTCTGATTGGTGGAGAGCTGCAGAGATGGTCGTTCTTCTGGCAGGTTCTCAGGGCTGACTGGTGGAGAGCTGCAGAGATGGTCGTTCTTCTGGAAGGTTCTCAGGTCTGATTGGTGGAGAGCTGCAGAGATGGTCGGTACTTCTGGAAGGTTCTCAGGTCTGATTGGTGGAGATCTGCAGAGATGGTCGTACTTCTGGAAGGTTCTCAGGTCTGATTGGTGGAGATCTGCAGAGATGGTCGTTCTTCTGGAAGGTTCTCAGGGCTTATTGGTGGAGAGCTGCAGAGATGGTCGTTCTTCTGGAAGGTTCTCAGGTCTGATTGGTGGAGAGCTGCAGAGATGGTCGTACTTCTGGAAGGTTCTCAGGTCTGATTGGTGGAGAGCTGCAGAGGTTGCCATTCTTCTGGAGAGTTCTCAAGTCTGATTGGTGGAGAGCTGCAGAGATGGTCGTTCTTCTGGCAGGTTCTCAGGGCTGACTGGTGGAGAGCTGCAGAGATGGTCGTTCTTCTGGAAGGTTCTCAGGTCTGATTGGTGGAGAGCTGCAGAGATGGTCGTACTTCTGGAAGGTTCTCAGGTCTGATTGGTGGAGATCTGCAGAGATGGTCGTTCTTCTGGAAGGTTCTCAGGGCTTATTGGTGGAGAGCTGCAGAGATGGTCGTTCTTCTGGAAGGTTCTCAGGTCTGATTGGTGGAGAGCTGCAGAGATGGTCGTACTTCTGGAAGGTTCTCAGGTCTGATTGGTGGAGAGCTGCAGAGGTTGCCATTCTTCTGGAGAGTTCTCAAGTCTGATTGGTGGAGAGCTGCAGAGATGGTCGTTCTTCTGGCAGGTTCTCAGGGCTGATTGGTGGAGAGCTGCAGAGATGGTCGTACTTCTGGAAGGTTCTCAGGTCTGATTGGTGGAGAGCTGCAGAGATGGTCGTTCTTCTGGAAGGTTCTCAGGTCTGATTGGTGGAGAGCTGCAGAGATGGTTGTTCTTCTAGAAGGTTCTCAGGCCTGATTGGTGGAGAGCTGCAGAGATGGTTGTTCTTCTGGAGGGTTCTCAGGCCTGATTGGTTGAGTGCTGCAGAGATGGTTGTTCTTCTGAAAGATACTCACGCCTGATTGGTGGAGTGATGCAGAGATGGTTGTTTTCCTGGCAGGTTCTCAGGCCTGATCGGTGGAGAGCTGCAGAGATGGTTGTTCTTCTAGAAGGTTCTCGGGCCTGATTGGTTGAGTGCTGCAAGATGTTTGTTCCTCTGGAAGGTTCTCTTCTCTCCACAGAGAAATGCTGGAGCTCTGCCAGAGTGACCATCGGGTTCTCCGTCTCCTCCCTGACTGAGGCCCTTCTCCCCCGATCGCTCAGCTCTAGGAAGAGTCCTAGTGGTTCCACACTTCTTCCATTTACGGATGATGGCAGCCACTGTGCTCATCGGGATCTTCATGTTTCTGTACCCTTCCCCAGATCTGTTCCTCAATGACAATCCTGTCTCTGAGGTCTACAGACAATTTCTTGGACTTCATGTTTTGGTTTGTGCTCTATAGTGAAAAGAGTAGTTGTGTGTACATCCCACCTTCTGGCAGGTGCAGGACAAGAATAACTAATGTAATAAAAGAAAAATGATGTCCGCAACACTGCTTATGCTCCCATATTTAATAAAAAAAGCAAAGTTTTCGACCCCACTTGGGCCGACTTAGCAGTGTTGCGGACATCATTTTTCCTTGGATTACATTGGTTTGTGCTCTGGCATGCACAGTTAACTGTGGGACCTTATATAGGCTATGTTTACACGGAAACGATCTGAAGAGAAAACACGAAAGTGGCGCTGCGTTATCACCTTTTATTCTGCGTTTAGAAAAGCGTTATGGGTGGGAAATCCATGTGCATATGGTGACGCAAAAGTGTGTGAAATTCGATACAGTATGCACCCCAGGTGGATAGGTGGCAATGTGAAGCACTGCCACACAACAACACCAAGTCCACGCGCATACGCACAACCTTCACTGTCTAGCAGACTTTTGCGTTTATACCCTTTACACGGGAACGCGGCGGTGGAGCGTTTTAAGATTTCCACTCTGGGGGGTGGTTTCACTTTTTGCGTTTTTTAAGCCCCAAAACGCAGTCGCCGTGTAAACGAAAGGCATATCTGTTAAAATATTAATCATGTCCAATCAACAGAATTTACAACAGGTGGACTAGAAATCAAGTTGTAGAAACACCTCAAGGATGATGGGTAGAAACCTGATTCATCTGAGCTCAATTTTTAGTGTCATGACAAAGCCCGTGAATACTAATATACATGTGATTTTTTTTATTTTTAATAAATTAGCAAAGATTTCCAAACTTCTTTGACGTTGTTATTATGGGCCATTGTTTGTAGAATTTTGAGGAAAATAATGAATTTAATCCATTTTGGAATAAGGCTGTAACATAACAAAATGTGGAAAAAGTGAAGCACTGTGAATACTTTCCGGATGCACTGTACATCATTGAGGCGGTCTTATTTAACCACAAGATTAAAAATAGGGGCGGTGGTGAAGGCGCAGTGGATAAGACACATGCCTTTGGTGTAAGAGACCCAGGTTTGAATCCACTGTGAGACACCAATGTGTCCCTGAGCAAGACACTTAAACCCTAGTTGCTCCAGAGGCGTGCGACCTCTGACATATATAGCAATTGTAAGTCGCTTTGGATAAAAGCGTCAGCTAAATGAATAAATGTAAAATGTAAAAGTAAGAAAGAAATTACAGTATTTTACACCTCACAAGGAATAATAGTCAATTTTATTACGGTTACTTTTCTTAAATGAGACATTTATGAGACACAGCTCTTTTATGGCCTGTCCCAAATGCCACCCTAAACACTCACAGTCTTCCTACGAGTCTGCACTTTCGTGACATAATGCCGCTTTGACTGTCGGTAGAAGTCTGCTGCGGATATCGGATCAGTGCAGGCTAGGCAAAAGTGCAAGGGTGCATATCGACCGCAAAGCTAAAATAACAAATGGAACATGCATATGAACAGAACCTGAGGATTAAACTGGATCTCGCTCTGAGAGATGAGGCCAGGAGAACATGAGGATTAAACTGGATCTTGCTCTCAGAAATGAGGCCAGGAGAACCTGAGAATTAACTGGATCTTGCTCTCAGAGATGAGGCCAGGAGCACCTGAGGATTAAACTGGATCTTGCTCTCAGAGATGAGGCCAGGAGCACCTGAGGATTAAACTGGATCTTGCTCTCAGAAATGAGGCCAGGAGCACCTGAGGATTAAACTGGATCTTGCTCTCAGAAATGAGGCCAGGAGCACCTGAGGATTAAACTGGATCTTGCTCTCAGAGATGAGGCCAGGAGCACCTGAGGATTAAACTGGATCTTGCTCTCAGAGATGAGGCCAGGAGCACCTGAGGATTAAACTGGATCTCGCTCTGAGAGACAAGGCCAAGAGAACCTCAGGATTAAACTGGATCTCGCTCTGAGAGACAAGGCCAAGAGAACCTCTGGATTAAACTGGATCTCGCTCTGAGAGACAAGGCCAAGAGAACCTCAGGATTAAACTGGATCTGACTCTCTGAGACAAGGCCAGGAGCAACTGAGAATTAAACAGGATCTCGCTCTGAGAGACAAGGCCAAGAGAACCTCAGGATTAAACTGGATCTGACTCTCTGAGACAAGGCCAGGAGCAACTGAGAATTAAACAGGATCTCGCTCTGAGAGACAAGGCCAAGAGAACCTCAGGATTAAACTGGATCTGACTCTCTGAGACAAGGCCAAGAGAACCTGAGGATTAACTGGATCTTGCTCTGAGAGACAAGGCCAAGAGAACCTGAGGATTAACTGGATCTCGCTCTGAGAGATGAGGCTAGGAGAACCAGAGGATTAAACTGGATCTTGCACTAACAGAAGAAGCTAGGAGCACATGAGGAACAACTGGATCTCGCTCTGAGAGACGTGGCTAGGAGCACCTGGGGAAGGGAAGCAACGTGGACTCACCATGCTGACCGTGCTGTAGCAGGGGTACCAGGTCAAGCAAGGTGACGAGGGTGGCATAGAGCCCCTGATAGTCCAGTGAGGGGTAATCTGAGAGCTGAACCTCCCGACTCTGCTGGGGGCGCCAGCCCGGTCGGCCGGGGCGTCCGCAGAACGCTGTAAAGGAGGGATCGAGTAACTGTAGGGTTGATGGAACTGACTTGTGGTCTTAGAGATGGGGTGAGTGGGAATGGCACAGGAAAAAGACACATGGTCATGGGCACGGCCAAATTGGAAGCTTCCTGGCTCTCCTTTCTGCCTGTACGGGACAGGATGCTGCTCCGAGGGAGGGTGGGGGAGGGAGGGGAACAGGGAAAAAAAGAGACAACAAAGACACAAAGAAACAGCACATTACATTGAAATGGCTCTACAGAGACAGCGTAAGTAGAAAGAACCAAAGCCAGATATTTCCCACATAGGATGCAGTGTCTCCACAAACTTTTGGATGTGCCAAAATCATCTTTGCAATTGAAATTTGGTTTTGGTCCAGATTGAAACTCAAGCAGCCACCAAACGGGCGCTTGGCAAACACGCACCGATCACTGCATCTCATGCGTATCTGGTGACAAGGAGCAAAACTATAAAAAATGGCATGTTTTCAGTGGCAGCCCCGTACTTCGCCTTTGACGCGCACGCAACGCGCCCTCCGAGCGGCCAATCCCCGGAGGACGAGGGGCGCGGGCCGGTCAGCCGTAGGGAAATACTGAGCAATGGAGGGGCTGTCAGAGATGAGAGCAATCTCGAAATAATTAGTTTTGAGGACAATACAGAGATGACACTTCAGAAACATGCTTCAGCCAGTAATAAACATGTATGTGAGGTTAGACTAAAAGATCCCTGGTCACAACACATGTTTATTGCACCGTCAAAAGAATGTCTGTATGTAAATACATTATGATACTGCCTCAGTATCATTTCAGGGAAGAGAAATAATGGTTCGACAGGCATATGGATTTCAATTCTAACAGAAATGTAGCTAGTCTAGGGCTGGGGAAAACTGTAATGGAAAAGGAATACACTGGTTTCGAAAGCAATGTGTCATGTTTGTGGAGGGATGTGGAGGGTGTTTGTGTCTGCTGTCCCCTGTCCACTTCTACCTCTGCAGAAATTTGGTCTGTGATGGTCTTTGGAGGGAGAGGAGAGTGTAGTTTGATGTGTGTTACATAAAACAGGATGGTGGACTATTTCTCAAAGCTAAATGCCCTGTCTGTCAGGGAATGAGAGGTGGTTCGACTGCAGAATGCTACATGAAGAACAACTTCTTGACATTTTAAACCCACTGAAAACTATGGAAATCAGTCCCTGCATACTCACAGACAATACACTCATTAATATACTCTTTATGACAGATCTTTTAACACACAAACACTGATAAAAACACAACAGGAATCACACACAAAAACTGGACACGCAACTACACAATGTTCTCAGATGCTGAAACTTTCTCTACATTATTGAGCACGTCTTCTAGTGTCAATGCATGCTCCTTTATTAACTCTTTCCCAGCCATTGACGGAGTTTTCCGGCTTTCCGTGTTTTCACTGCTATACGGTAGGGGCGCTATTACACATTTTCTGAAAGAGTACAGAACCTCCAGATCAAAATGAAGAAGAAGAAGAAACAACAAGCGATAAAAGCATTGCACATTGTAGTCTTTGACAAAAATGTGATTATCTCAGCTTTTTGATCAAAATGTTGTATTATTTTTTCTTACTCACAGGTGTTGATAAAAAAGATTGCATGAAGTTGCTAAAATAAAATGTTTTTTTTTTTTTGTTTGTTTAAAAGAAAAGGTTCTGTTCTATCTTTTGATTTATTGCATGTTAACACATTGATTATTCTAGAGGCCATGGAAGTTTTGTGAATATAATCCACAATACTGGAGGCAGCTGGACACTTAAAGAGTAACTAAACCCTAAACCAACTTTTTTTAGTTAATGATCTGTAAGAATGGATCTTTATTAATACTAGTCATTGATTTGAGTAACTTTTTTGACATTTGTGTATAAAGTGTTTGATTTTACAATATATGGTGTAAAAACTCTTCAGGTTGAACGGTGGCTACCGCAGTTGAATTTTCCTATTGGATGTTCCGCACTTCGTGACATACGCAGGTTTCAGCTTACCACGCTCTTGGTACGAGCGGCAGTATAAAAAGCAGCTTTATTGGTCAAAACCACTGTAGCGAGTCAGGAGTTGGAATTGTGAGTATTGAAAACTATCAGGATAGAGTGTTTTAGCATCTATTTTGTCCCCTCTATCTCCGCTGGGGTCTGCCCACTTTTACAGCATTTTTCAAATATTGCCAGTGGGTGGAGTCAGGCTCTGACCAGGGGTTTAGTTACCCTTTAAATAAAAAAACATGGGCAGGAAAAGAGTTAATTGTTTTCATTGATATGTGAACATTAAAACATGAAGAAGTGCTCCTACACATAGGTCTAAATAACATGAACTTGTGAGTATAACTATAATTAAGTAGTAGCCAATATTGTAGTTTAAAAGCCTTGACATTTAAAAGACAAAATTTAAGGACAAACAATACAACACCTCGAGTCAAGATTTCCTTGACTGAATTGGAAACAGGTTGTTGTTTGTCTCTCTACCTGAACAATTTATTTACAATGTGTCCTTTGCATAACTTGGACATGATGTCCTGCATATTGAATGTCTCTGTGGCAGCTGAAAGACTGACTCTAGATCTGCCTATCATTCATGTTAAAGCAAATGCAGTGTGTGTTTGCCCTATCTCCAGTGTAGTGCACTTACCTGAGCAGCGTCTGGGAAAAGTATTTCAGAGTGTTTGCAATGTCTGTTCCCGATGGCACTGGGTAAATATTGTGAAGCACACGGTTGTGATACTCTTGCAAGTATCGAATCTTAGAGCCAACTAAACAAATAAAGAGCAGAGTGACACATAATTAACATTCAGCAGTGTTCAACAATCCACTGGCTTTGACTGAACAGTAAATCAGTCCATCTTTCTGAAATAGCAGGACATTCATGTCTGTATTTTCACACCGTTACAGCTGAAACGAGACATGTTTTCTAACTTGCTGCCATTTGAACATCAGATAGTTCGGGATGTTGAATGAACACCGTGAACAGTGATCAACAACACACTTCTGAAGGGGAGGAGTCTGGAAGCCACTGCTGCTTCAATGTATATCTAATTAGTGGTTATAATCAAGGTATTAATCAATATTTTACCTTCTAAATATGACACGAGTTGAATGACTTCTCTAGGCTTATGAGATTTTACTTTGTTATAGAAGTTACCAGTGTGATTACTTAAATGTTCTTTCATGTATTCTCTAATGTCTGTAACTGAAGCCTGAAGGGTCTGGCCTATGCCTGGAATACAGTAACAGAGCTTGATCATTTAGCCCCGCTTCCAGAGATGAAATATGGACTCGTTTTGTTTGAGAAAGGTCTTCAATATGTGTTGAAACATATGTTCTTCTAGCTCACCATGACAACTATATGTCAGAAGGGTCATTGGAACCAATAGTTTATGTGACCATTTCTGTGATGATCTGCAGCTGTAGTGCCCTCATGAGCCTCTGGAGGGCACCCTCTTCCTGTGTTATGTTTTCCCCTTGGACTCTTTATGTTGTATTATGTTCTGCTGTGTTTCATTATTGGTTATTGAGCTCCTGATTTAAACCTGTGTTTCTCCTTTGTCAATTGCAAAGTCTTGTTACACTGTAAGCGTGCAATTCCGAGCGTTATTCCCTGTTCTGTTTCTCCGTGTTTCCCTGGACTCTTGACCCTTGCCTGTATCCTGGACTGTTCACGAACCTGTGCTGCCTGCCTCGACCATTGCCTGTTTAGACCACGAGTTTCTGGATTGCCCCTTTGTTTTACTGTTTGCCTGAGTTGATGTCTGTTTCTAATAAAGTCCTGCGCATGGATCCGAACCGTCTCTGTCCGTACGTTACAATTTCTCAGCATTTACTTTACTGTTCTATATTAAAGTGTCCTCTCATTGAGAGAAAGAACAGTCTCCTATTTATAGTTTGAGCCCTACTAAATCCAACCTTGAAGAAGCTGTGTGTCTGAGTGTGTGTGTGTTAGTATTCTTGGTTTCAATTTAAGAAACACGTGGCATTATAGGAGATGGACTGACATGTTATCTTCGTAGCTTAGACCTGGTGAAAGTTATAACTGCTGATCTTTGTCACAGTAGGGGCGGCCTACAAACTACTGTGAGTGCTGAAGCTGAACTTCTGCTGATGAAACTGCAAGCTATCTTCAGTAAAGTTTTTCTTCAATTTAGTATAATTCGGATTCTTGTATTAAATTGACTGCACTTCTAACTCCTAGTCTTCAATAATCATATGTGGTCCTTGGGTAAATTCCCAAATACTTCACATTTTCGTGCTGGGTACAGATGCTTTTTTCTATTTTATGTTGTTTTCTGTCTAACCATGAAAAATTTTAATATTATCCAACAGTTCAGAAGCAGATTGAAGGGATAAGCAGAGTATTTTTTGATGGTTGTAAATAGTCTCACATGGACCAAACAAATCCCAATTTGATTGTCAGAAAATTAGCAAAATTATGTTTCTCTACATTTTAATTAGGTACATATTATTCGGATTTTGACACTTGAACGGGAACTTTGTCTTCACAAGACAGATCTTAATTTATATGGTATTCTGAGAATACTGTGCCTTCATATTTATGGCAACAGCTGGATGAATAAATTACTCAAAACAATAATTTCCGTTCAAAATCGGTGCAAATATCTGCATAACTCTTTTCCACATGAGAGTGAACAGGGTTTTGGCCTGTCAGGCTCCAGAACGACATTAAACTATCATGAAAGAGTCATATCTGTAGTTCATATTCAATCTCAATCTATATTCCACGTTTCCTCTTCGAGACGGTTTCCTCACACTGAGTGAGAGATTTCCTCTCTTTCGCTGTGGGGAAACTCTGTTTTCTCAAAACACTAAAGCCTGATAGGTTGGGGCGACTGCCTATATAAGCTAAACTGAAATGGCCTTCTAGTCAGATTTACCCTCCTTCAGTGCAGCGGATCAACGGTTCCTCGCCATCGCAGCTGACTCGCCGCTTCTCCCCTGCGGCTTTCAGGCGACAACTAAGCATTTTCACAGCGTACGCGATGTTTGTTACAAAATATGGTGACGAGAGTGTGGCTCATGCAGGGCGGCCCTGCTTCCCTCGGACAGAGACCAGCGACTCTCACTGATCCCGCCTCACGCTCTCCTCTCCTCCTCATTCTTCCTCTTCAGCTTCCCTCACCACGGATGACGTGCGGAGAAAAGGGCTATACAAAGCTTCCCGCACTGGAAGAAGCTGTCACCGCACACCTGTTGCCCGCGCACGGCCCTCGGCTGGAAGACCGAGGCTTCCCATCAGAACGATGTCTAAGCTTGAGGGCAGAGCGTCAGCTGTGAGCGGCCAGGCTGGCTGCGCTGCTAAAGCCACAGCCATCGGGCACACTATGGCCAGTCTGGTGACATCAAGCACCAACTTTGGCTCAACTTGATGTAAATCTAGGATGCTGACAACACAGCTTCCGCGCTCCCTCGAGCGTGATCCTGCAGTGGACGGCTTCACAGCAGCGCAGAACACATCGCAGGCCATGCAGAACCCGAGGTGAGGCGCGGCCCATCCTGAGCTAGAGGTGGACCCTAAGTCACGCCAGCCAAAGGCAGAACCCGAGGTGAGGCGCGGCCCATCCTGAGCTAGAGATGGACCCTGAGCCTGTGCTCACGCTAGCCAAAGGCAGAACCCGAGGTGAGGCATGACTTGCCCTGAGCTAGAGGTGGACCCTGAGCGACGCCAGCCAAAGCCAGAACCCGAAGTGAGGTGCAGCCTATCCTGGGCTAAAGGTGGACCCTGAGTCACGCCAGCCAAAGACAGATCCCGAGGGTGAGGCGCGACTCGTCCTGAGCTAGAGATGGACCCTAAGCAACACCAGCCGAAGGCAGAACCCGAGGTGAGAACCCGAGGTGAGGCGCGACCCGCCCTGAGCTAGAGATGGACCGTGAGCCATGCCAGCCAAAGGCGGAACCCGAGGTGAGGCGGGGCCCGCCCTGAGCTAGAGGTGGACCCTGAGTCACGCCAGCCAAAGGCAGAACCTGAGGTGAGGCGTGGCCCATCCTGAGCTAGAGGTGGACCCTGAGTCATGCCAGCCAAAGGCAGAACCCGAAGTGAGGCGCAGCCCATCCTGGGCTGGAGGTGGACCCGGATTCAGCGCCAGCAAAAGGCAAAACCCGAGGTGACGCATGACTCGCCCTGAGCTAGAAGTGGACCCTGAGCCACGCCAGCCAACGGCAGAACCCGAGGTGAGGCGCAGCCCATCCTGAGCAAGAGATGGACCCTGAGCCAGTGCTCACGCCAACCAAAGGCAGAACCCGAGGTGAGGCGCGACTCGCCCTGAGCTAGAAGTGGACCCTGAGCCACGCCAGCCAACGGCAGAACCGGAGGTAAGGCGCAGCCCATCCTGAGCTAGAGATGGACCCTGAGCCAGTGCTCACGCCAACCAGAAGGCAGAACCCGAGGTGAGGCGCGACTCGCCCTGAGCTAGAGATGGACACTGAGCCACGCCAGCCAAAGGCAGAACCTGAGGTGAGGCGCCGACTCGCCCTGAGCTAGAGCTGGACCCTGAGCCACGCCAGCCAAAGGCAGTACCCGAGGTGAGGCGCGGCCCATCCTGGGCTAGAGGTGGACCCTAAGTCACGCCAGCCGAAGGCAGAACCCGAGGTGAGGCGCGGCCCATCCTGGGCTAGAGGTGGACCCTAAGTCACGCCAGCCGAAGGCAGAACCCGAGGTGAGGCGCGGCCCATCCTGAGCTAGAGGTGGACCCTGATCCACGCCAGCCAAAGGCAAAACCCGAGGTGATGCGCGGCCCATCCTGGGCTAGAGGTGGACCCTAAGTCATGCCAGCCAAAGGCAGAACCCGAGGTGAGGCGCGGCCCATCCTGAGCTAGAGATGGACCCTGAGCCAGTGCTCACGCCAGCCAAAGGCAGAAACCAAGGTGAGGCATGACTCACCCTGAGCTAGAGGTGGACCCTGAGCTACGCCAGCCAAAGGCAGAACCTGAAGTGAGGCGCAGCCTATCCTGGGCTAGAGGTGGACCCTGAGTCATGCCAGCCAAAGACAGATCCCGAGGTAAGGCGCGGCCCATCCTGAGCTAGAGGTGGACCCTGAGCCACGCCAGACAAAGGCAGAACCCGAGGGTGAGACGCGACTCGCCCTAGGCAGGACCTTGAGCCACGCCAGCTGAGGGCGGAACCCGAGGTGAGAACCCGAGGTGAGGCGTGACCTGCCCTGAGCTAGAGATGGACCCTGAGCCACGCCAGCCAAAGGCGGAACCCGAGGTGAGGCGCGGCCCATCCTGAGCTAGAGGTGGACCCTAAGTCACGCCAGCCAAAGGCAGAACCCGAAGTGAGGCGCGGCCCATCCTGGGCTAGAGATGGACCCTGAGTCACACCAGCCAAAGGCAGAACCCGAGGTGTGGCACGGCCATCCTGAGCTAGAGATGGACCCTGAGTCACACCAGCCAAAGGCAGAACCCGAGGTGAGGACGCGACTCGCCCTGAGCTAGAGATGGACCCTGAGCCACGCCAGCCAAAGGCGGAACCCGAGGTGAGGCGCGGCCCATCCTGAGCTAGAGGTGGACCCTAAGTCACGCCAGCCAAAGGCAGAACCCGAAGTGAGGCGCGGCCCATCTTGGGCTAGAGATGGACCCTGAGTCACACCAGCCAAAGGCAGAACCCGAGGTGTGGCACGGCCATACTGAGCTAGAGATGGACCCTGAGTCACACCAGCCAAAGGCAGAACCCGAGGTGAGACGCAACTCGCCCCTGAGCTAGAGGTGGACCCTGAGCCACGCCAGCTGAGGGCGGAACCCGAGGTGAGGCGCGACTCGCCCTAAGCTAGAGATGGACCCTGAGCAACACCAGCCGAAGGCAGAACCCGAGGTGAGGTGCGACCCGCCCTGAGCTAGAGATGGACCCTGAGCCACGCCAGCCAAAGGCGGAACCCGAGGTGAGGCACGGCCCGCCCTGAGCTAGAGATGGACCCTGAGCCATGCCAGCCAAAGGCGGAACCCAAGGTGAGGCGCGGCCCATCCTGAGCTAGAGGTGGACCCTTAGTCACGCCAGCCAAAGGCAGAACCCGAAGTGAGGCATGACTCACCCTGAGCTAGAGATGGACACTGAGCCACGCCAGCCAAAGGCGGAACCCAAGGTGAGGCGTGGCCCATCCTGAGCTAGAGATGGACCCTGAGCCACGCCAGCCAAAGGCAGAACCCGAGGTGAGGCGCCAATCGCCCTGAGCTAGAGATGGACACTGAGCCACGCCAGCCAAAGGCGGAACCCAAGATGAGGCGCGGCCCATTCTGAGCTAGAGGTGGACCCAGAGCCACAGATGGACACTGAGCCACGCCAGCCAAAGGCAGAACCCGAAGTGAGGCATGACTCGCCCTGAGCTAGAGATGGACACTGAGCCACGCCAGTCAAAGGCGGAACCCAAGGTGAGGCGTGGCCCATCCTTAGCTAGAGATGGACCCTGAGCCACGCCAGCCAAAGGCAGAACCCGAGGTGAGGCGCGGCCCATCCTGAGCTAGAGGTGGACCCTAAGTCACGCCAGCCAAAGGCAGAACCCGAAGTGAGGCGCGGCCCATCTTGGGCTAGAGATGGACCCTGAGTCACACCAGCCAAAGGCAGAACCCGAGGTGTGGCACGGCCATACTGAGCTAGAGATGGACCCTGAGTCACACCAGCCAAAGGCAGAACCCGAGGTGAGACGCAACTCACCCTGAGCTAGAGGTGGACCCTGAGCCACGCCAGCTGAGGGCGGAACCCGAGGTGAGGCGCGACTCGCCCTGAGCTAGAGATGGACCCTGAGTAACACCAGCCGAAGGCAGAACCCGAGGTGAGAACCCGAGGTGAGGCGCGACCCGCCCTGAGCTAGAGATGGACCCTGAGCCACGCCAGCCAAAGGCGGAACCCAAGGTGAGGCGCGGCCCATCCTGGGCTAGAGGTGGACCCTACAAGTCATGCCAGCCAAAGGCAGAACCCGAGGTGAAGGCGCGGCCCATCCTGAGCTAGAGATGGACCCTGAGCCAGTGCTCACGCCAGCCAAAGGCAGAAACCAAGGTGAGGCACTGACTCACCCTGAGCTAGAGGTGGACCCTGAGCTACGCCAGCCAAAGGCAGAACCTGAAGTGAGGCGCAGCCTATCCTGGGCTAGAGGTGGACCCTGAGTCATGCCAGCCAAAGACAGATCCCGAGGTAAGGCGCGGCCCATCCTGAGCTAGAGGTGGACCCTGAGCCACGCCAGACAAAGGCAGAACCCGAGGTGAGACGCGACTCGCCCCTAGGCAGGACCTTGAGCCACGCCAGCTGAGGGCGGAACCCGAGGTGAGAACCCGGAGGTGAGGCGCTGACCTGCCCTGAGCTCAGAGATGGACCCTGAGCCACGCCAGCCAAAGGCGGAACCCGAGGTGAAGGCGCGGCCCATCCTGAGCTAGGGGTTGGACCCTAATTCACGCCAGCCAAAGGCAGAACCCGAAGTGAGGCGCGGCCCATCCTGGGCTAGAGATGGACCCTGAGTCACACCAGCCAAAGGCAGAACCCGAGGTGTGGCACGGCCATCCTGAGCTAGAGATGGACCCTGAGTCACACCAGCCAAAGGCAGAACCCGAGGTGAGACGCGACTCGCCCTGAGCTAGAGATGGACCCTGAGCCACGCCAGCCAAAGGCGGAACCCGAGGTGAGGCGCGGCCCATCCTGAGCTAGAGGTGGACCCTAAGTCACGCCAGCCAAAGGCAGAACCCGAAGTGAGGCGCGGCCCATCTTGGGCTAGAGATGGACCCTGAGTCACACCAGCCAAAGGCAGAACCCGAGGTGTGGCACGGCCATACTGAGCTAGAGATGGACCCTGAGTCACACCAGCCAAAGGCAGAACCCTGAGGTGAAGACGCAGTCTCAGCCCTGAGCTAGAGGTGGACCCTGAGCCACGCCAGCTGAGGGCGGAACCCGAGGTGAGGCGCGACTCCGCCTGAGGCTAGAGATGGACCCTGAGCAACACCAGCCGAAGGCAGACCCGAGGTGAGGTGCGACCCGCCCTGAGCTAGAGATGGACCCTGAGCCACGCCAGCCGAAGGCGGAACCCGAGGTGAGGCACGGCCCGCCCTGAGCTAAAGATGGACCCTGAGTAACACCAGCCGAAGGCAGAACCCGAGGTGAGAACCGAGGTGAGGCGCGACCCGCCCTGAGCTAGAGATCGACCCTGAGCCACGCCAGCCAAAGGCGGAACCCAAGGTGAGGCGCGGCCCATCCTGAGCTAGAGGTGGACCCTTAGTCACGCCAGCCAAAGGCAGAACCCGAAGTGAGGCATGACTCACCCTGAGCTAGAGATGGACACTGAGCCACGCCAGCCAAAGGCGGAACCCAAGGTGAGGCGTGGCCCATCCTGAGCTAGAGATGGACCCTGAGCCACGCCAGCCAAAGGCAGAACCCGAGGTGAGGCGCCAATCGCCCTGAGCTAGAGATGGACACTGAGCCACGCCAGCCAAAGGCGGAACCCAAGGTGAGGCGCGGCCCATTCTGAGCTAGAGGTGGACCCAGAGCCACAGATGGACACTGAGCCACGCCAGCCAAAGGCAGAACCCGAAGTGAGGCATGACTCGCCCTGAGCTAGAGATGGACACTGAGCCACGCCAGCCAAAGGCGGAACCCAAGGTGAGGCGTGGCCCATCCTTAGCTAGAGATGGACCCTGAGCCACGCCAGCCAAAGGCAGAACCCGAGGTGAGGCGCCAATCGCCCTGAGCTAGAGATGGACACTGAGCCACGCCAGCCAAAGGCGGAACCCAAGGTGAGGCGCGGCCCATCCTGAGCTAGAGGTGGACCCAGAGCCACAGATGGACACTGAGCCACGCCAGCCAAAGGCAGAACCCGAAGTGAGGCGCGGCCCATCCTGAGCTAGAGATGGACCCTGAGCCACGCCAGCCAAAGGCAGAACCCGAGGTGAGACGCGACTCGCCCTGAGCAGGATCCTGAGCAGGACCCTGAGCAGGACCCTGAGCCACGCCAGCTGAGGGCCAAAACCGAGGTGAGGCGCGAGGCGCGACTCGTCCTGAGCTAGAGATGGACCCTGAGCAATGACAGCCGAAGGCAGAACCCGAGGTGAGGCGCGACCCCGCCCTGAGCTAGAGCTGGACCCTGAGCCACGCCAGCCAAAGGCAGAACCCGAGATAATTTTGCGCGTCATCATAATCACGTGACTGAAACCCAGCTATTGTGAGTCTCAATATGAATGCGTGAGAGTTGGCTTTTAGAAGGAGATGGTCCTCACTGCAGAACACGAAATCTAGCCTTACATATACCTAAACCTACCCATCTCCACCCCTGATCCCTAACCCCACCCCTAATCCTAACCCATCTCCACCCCCTAATCCTAACCCCACCCCTAATCCTAACCCATCTCCACCCCCTAATCCAAACCCATCTCCACCCCCTGATCCCTAACCCCACCCCTAATCCTACCCATCTCCACCCCCTGACTGATCCCTAACCCCACCCCTAAACCTATCCATCTTCACCCCCGATCTGATGTTCTGTGTTCTTATGTTCTGTGAAAAATGCAATACAAATAAATATGAATTTAATTAGATTCTTACAGTCAACTTTTATATTTAAGTATCGTGTTAACATGATGAGATGCAGCAGGATCATTTGATCTCATGATTTTCCAGCCCATATTCAGCAACACAAACTCAAAGTCCTGAATTCCTCATGTTTGCTCAGACTGTAGATTGAATAACAGGGTAAATGTAAATGCTTGAATAACAGGGTAAATGAAGAGTCAGACGATCCTCCTTCATTATTGCTCCTGACCACACAATAGATGACACTAAATCTCATCTCGCTTGATGAATATGCTATTCTTAATGTTGTCCTAGATATCAACATTTGTGAGATTTAGTCAGCTCAAACAGTTTTGAGGTTACCTAATTTATCTTTGTGTCTCTGGAAAATAAAATAGAGATTTATGACCTTATATGTTATGCTGAATATCAGAGTTTTTTGTTTGGTAATGAGAGATTTGTGGACAGATAAATGTTTTATTATGAGGTAAAAGGGATCAAATTTGATCCTTGGGGTAAGATGGGCCACCCAGAATTGGCACAGAAGGACCTGATGTAACTTACTATCGGTTTATTTTTTTATATTTAATAATTTTTGAAATTAATTTGGTTATTATTTAATATTTCCATGAGTTAGATGTACAATTGTCTTAATTTTCATTAATACCTACAGGTTAATTGAATGAAATCATTAAATTTGCAAAAATAGTGTTGATATTATATAAAATATCTTCGATTAAAATATGGAAAAATTCAATAGGTAAATATTCATATAAATAAGTAGTAGAATCATTTTACATTTCAGGTGAATCTCTTTTACTGTGATTCTGCTTTCATTACTTTCATCACTAAATATTCCAAATGTAAGTTTAAATAGAATAGTTGATTAAGTATTCTACATTAACACTTTAAAAATATATATTGATATAATAGGAATTATATCAAAAGTAGTTTATACATTTTGTAAAAGTTACCACTCTTTTATTATTTGACATTTTGTGCTATAACAACTAGGCTAAGTTAGCAAATGTTACTTTTGGCTTGCTTAGTTGGGGTTATTTATTTTTTAATATTTAACAATATTATTGATCTGTGTTGTACTACTTTCATGTTATCACTGTGAAGCTGCTTTGACACAATCTGTATTGTAAAAAGCGCTATATAAATAAATGTGACTTGACTTGACTTGACTATTTATTTACTATAATAACACATTGGCAGATGAATCACCATCATTCACATGCTGAACTTCTAAATATCGAAATATGTTACAATTTATGTGCAATTACAAGTCAATTATTGTTCTTCTACAATCTTCCTCTAAAAGACATCAGTTATAAAGTGTTATCTTTGAGTTCGTTAGATGTGTGTGAGCACAGAAGATCGTGTGGATCACCGTGAGTTAAAGCTCAACGTGTGACCAGCAGTGTTTATGATGGACAGGAGGAAAGCAGATGGCACAGCTGACCTTCATCATCATCATCATCATCATCAGAAGAAGAACAAACACACGCTGTGATCTGCATCTAAACACCTCGAGCTTCTGCTTCAGTGATCATCTGATTACTCGACCTTGACAAAAAGACAGCGCATCTTCTGCGACACATGATCTATAATCGCGAAGCTCTCATGTTTATCTGTGTTATTAAAGCCATATGCTCGTCATCATTTGCCCTCGCGCTCGTTCAGACTGTTGCCATGACAACGCTGCTCCCATCGCGCACGCACACACGCACGCACACACACACACACACACGCACAGTTAAAACATTATATTATCTGCCATTACATCTATATATGAGAAAACAGCGAGCTTGATGATACTTACACTGCTCTGCCTTGGTAGACATGTTAGCGCGTGTCCGTGGTTCATCGAGCAGATCTCACACGGGCTCGCGCAGAAGCGATGAAGGTTTCCAGGTGAAACCACTGAAGAGAAGCTCAGGAGATATGACCATTAAAGACAGCCTCGAACATCTTCATTAACCCCGCTTCTGAAAGAGCGACGAGCTCGAACATCTGCACATGATTAACCCCATGTCGCTAATGCGATATGAGCACGAGCTGAGGTTCGCGAACGCGCTTCTCCTGCTCCTGATAATGGACTCTCCCGAGCAGATCATATCGACCCAGACTTCACACACTCCTCCAATCAGTCTCTCTGTGCTGGATATTTCTCCAACAGTTGGTTTTAAAATAAACAGATAATGTGTCTGTTTGATCTAAATCTTTTCAATGAGAAATAATTGTCTTAATTGAACTTAATCTTAATCTTGAAAAAAAAACAACAACGATTGTTTTCCGCGATTCGACACTTTTCGTTGTTCCGTGTATTTACCTCTTTAGGATGAATCTTTTGTTTTTCTCCTCATTTGTAATTCGGATAAAAGTCTGCTAATGACTAAATGTAAAAATAAAAAAAATCTCTTGACTTTTAATCTTCATCACTAATGGTAATAAGAAAGATGATTTTGTTCTATTTTCTCAGACACAGATCCTTCACCCCTCAGGAAACGACAGCAAAATATCAGTCTTTCATAAAACTGTATCAACGGATATGGGCCAATCAGAAGACGATCATGGCCGGGGCATCAGGCTATCGGCAACAGAGAGATATTAAAGACATTAAGATGATTTTGGGCAAAATTGGTGAGAAATCATACAGTCACTAGTACCTAATATGATTTCACTTTTGACCAATAGGTGTCGCTGTGAGCAAACTGAGGTTCCGAGGTTTACGTGCACAGCTTCTATTTCAGACGCACTGAATTCATTCCCATCGATGAATCTGAATGTAGTGTGTACATGAGCGCTGAACATGTGATGTGTGTTTATGTCACACGCTTCGCATCGGGATATTGTTTGACATGCGCACACTGCACGAATACAGAGTTTTTTAGTGTCTGTGCATAATTATTATTCTCCTACATTAGCTTTATTTGCTTTAAACAGCAGACTTAATATTGGTCCATTTCTGGTCATAATTAGGAGACATGAGCGTATGAGCTGTTGTGCCGCTTCTTATATTGATCACGCAGAACTAATGCCCAAACCCAGTGGTTGTAATGAGTACAGCTGCTATATGATTGACTCCAGCAGATGGCAGTAATGTGTTGTATAAGATGATGTGCATTTGCTAAGGAGAGGTGTGGTAATGGAGGAGATATGGGCTGCGTCCGAAATCGCATACTTCCATACTATATAGTATGCGAAAAACAGTAACTTAGGCTACGCGAGCAGAGTAGTATGGAAAAACAGTAGCCTAGGTAAGAAGTACCCGGATGGCCTGTTTCGGAAAATTCGGTTCCCCTGTTTTATGGCGTTCCGATAGGTTCTTTAATATAACTTTGCAACATGCACTCGTCTCAATGAACGTGACGTCTGCGTCTGCTGCGGTGGAGCGGGGGTGTACCAAATAGCTCATAAGGAATGCTGCTCTTCAATTATGTTTGTTTATAAATTAAGTAAAATGTACTCCCTGTAAAATGTATCAGAAAATGCGCACAAATTAAGAATATTCAACAAAATAGACACTAAAAAAAGAAATGTGAGCAGTTTATAATGTTAAGTAGCACATAGAATTAACATTTTACACCCAGAAGGAGGAAGCAGATGTTGAAATGTAGTGTGGATGCCAGTTCGGGACCGATGCCTTGACAAAACTAGTTTATATTGCACTTGATTATTATCCGATTTGCATGTCATGTAGGGCCTACTTTTTATTATTAATAACTGTTGGCAAATTAAAAATGTTTTCTGTAACTATTTGAGAAATCTAAGCATATTTACTCTAACCCTTTATTTTAAAATAATAAAAAGAGTAATTTAAGACATAAGGACAGGGTGACCCTGATATTGACGGAAATCCGTCGTAGGTAGGCTACTCCCATATTGACGCACAACTTGAATCCCTGTATATGAAGTGTATAACTGAATATAAAATTACAGGCTACATTATGTATTAGTAAATAAATTGTATCACATTTTTAAATATATGAAAATGTCTTATGTAATATGCAATATATTGTATTGAAGGCCATTAGAGAAGTAGCTCTGGCAAAGATAAAACACCTCTTTGCAAACATTCACATTCCACAAAATGTCCTGAATAATAAAACAGTTGAAGCCGTCAGGAAATGGCATGGACTGAATTCACACTCCACCAGGGACATAATCTTCCTCACACTCAAGAAAGGGGGTCTGGGTCTCATTGACTTCCATAGTAGGAAAAAAATATATATACTATGGATTCATGGAAGTCAATGAGACCAGTAACCGTCTGGTTAATGATATTCTTCTAAATATCAGAATATCGGCTGAATGGATTCGAAAAAGGTAAAACGCAACAGTTTAACTCTGAGGGAGTTGTAAAATGAGCCTATTTCCAAAAAAAAAAAAAGTGGAGTCTCCCTTTAAAGGAGTAGTTCACTTTAAAAAAAAAAAAAACTTTAGCTGATAATTTACTCACCCCATGTCATCCAAGATGTCCATGTCATTCTTTCTTCAGTAGAAAAGAAATGAAGGTTTTTGATGAAAACATTCCAGGATTTTCTCCATATAATGGACTTCAATGGGGTCCAAACGGTTCAAGGTCCAAAAGACAGTTTCAGTGCAAACTGTTCAAAGGGCTTTAAACGACACCAGACAATGAATAAGGGTCTTATCAAGCTAAACGATCGCTCATTTAATAAATAAATAACAAAGTTTAGGTTTTATAAGCTCAAATGCTCACCTTGCTCTGTTCTGTGATGCGCGTTTGTGACTCTCCTATTTGAACTTGTTCATCAGAGCGTGCATGCGAGGACGTGTGTTTTGTAGAAATTTTTTACTGGGTTTTATTGAATTAAAATGTTTAACTGTATTTTTAATACATAAAAATATATTATTTTTATATTAAATGTTTTTTGGAAAAATATATTTTTAGTATGTTAATAGTGGGTCCTATAGTGTTCTAATAATACATTATAAGCTTAAATTATATTTAAAATATACTCGGAACACATTCATGTGAAGCTAAAAATATACTAATGCTATATTTCTAAAGTCGATTTAAAGTTTATTAAAAATGCACTTTTAAGAAGTGGTATTATATTACACTAAATGTACTTAAAATGGTTCCATTTTAACACAATTAAGTATAATAAAATATATTACTATTCCCTTAAAATTGAACTTAAATGTATATTAAAGTACACTTAAAACAATTTAGCACATTTAATACATACTTAATACGGCACACTTAAAATACATTAAGTATATCAAAATAAGTACAATTTAAATATATTTCCTTTTCACCTGGGATCAGCAATATTTTTTATTTCAATTTTAATAATAAAATGTTTTATTTAATAGGCAGCCATTGCAGGGTTGACAGACCCGGACTAATATGGTCATACTTCCTGGTTCTGGTAAGAACTCGAAGCGGCTGTGTTTTGGACTATCTGAGGTTTGTTTATTAAGCGTGCAGGGCAACCACTCAGTAGAGCATTACAGTAATCTAGCCTTGATGTCATTAACGCATGAACTAATTGTTCCGCATTTGTCAATGAGAGAATATGGCGTAATTTAGATATATTTTTAAGATGACTTGGTACAATGTAACAAGTTCTTACATATGTTACTAAGGTAAAAATCCTAGTTCTAAAATAAAGTGTATCAAGTACTTAAGTGCACTGAAGTGTAATCAAGTGTATCTACATACCTTATCCATCTGAATTACCCCTCTAGTTCACAGCTTAAATATATACAGCTTCTTAATTACATTCAATTTACATAATATTACACAGGTATAAGCTATGTAAAATAAAGTGAATCAAGATTAAGTGTACTTCACATGTATCTACAAACCTTATCCATATGTACTTTAGTTTGAATTAGACCTAACTCCCTCGTTCACAGCATAAATGCATGCGGTAGCTCCATAATTACATTGCAATTACATAATATTACACAGGGATAATCTTGATACACTATTTTAAAAGCTACAAAATGACCATGTGGAACTGCAGGCTTTTTTCACACCTTAGTAACATTTTTAAATACTTGTTGTTACATTAAATAGTACAACATACTTTTTTATATAATTACATTGTACCAAGTTGGTAACGCGTATGTAACCGACTCGTTACACGTGTGTAACAGTAGCTGCCTATTACATGAGTGTAATTACAATCTGTAAGTACAGGCTGTTCCATAACTTCGTTACATGTTAATTACATTTTGTTACATGTTATTACAACGTCTACTACTAAGTCATTAATTAAGTAATTACTCTGTATCACGGACACCGTAAAATGAAGTGTTACCGCCTATTCTACTGTTCAGTGTTGAGGAATAGATCTCACTTCTGCAGAACACTGATCATCGTATAGCTTGACTCGTGAAATAAAAGCCACAACTTTAATTTGAATGTCCTTGAAAAAGATAGAAATATATTATTTGTTGTGAAGCACATACTGTAATACATAACTTGGATAAAATGATCCAAGTTATGAAAAGTGTAGTTGGGTGTAGCCTTTGGGGTCATACCTTTTTTTACCTCAAACAGTTATATTTCTGATCATTTCATGTGATAGTGGATTAGTCAAACCTTTAAGAAAATACATTTTCCACCTCGGGCATGAAAGTCTAATCGATATTGAGTGTTTCTTCTTACTGAAAGTTGTTTTGAAGTTCAACCCCGTCACAGTTTAAATACGATTTTAAAAGATTTTCAAGCAAATTCTTGTAGAAGCTTTTCAATGAGATGTCCCTTGTTTGATATCACTTATTGCATGTAGAATTTTATTTTTTAATACTTCACCATTTGAATACCACATCAGCTCATGAAAACTGTATCTAACATTGGTCTTCAAAATATGCATTAACATTAGGATTTAATCAGGCTTTCGTATTTTTTCCGACTGTCCGGTAAATTCTACACACAGCAAAACAAACATTGACCTAATTTATCTTCTTATCACGAAAATATTAATAAAAACTATCAAATAACAGGGTTGAACTCAGCATAACAGGTTGAAAATGACTACAGGGATGAAGTGATGATCATTATTTCAATATATAATGGATTTATTTATTTTTTATTATGGCTTATTTTTTCTTTCCCTGCCTCGGTGTCCTGTTCCACATTTCACTCCTGAGATCGGTCTCCCTTCTCTCTGCGTCTGCATCTCTTCTTGCTCTGGACGGTCTTCGCCTCTGCTGCTGTTTGCCATTGCGATGTCTGAAAATAAAATGGCATAATCGATTATTTCGGACAGTTCACATCACAATACAACACGTCTACAATTGAGTAATCTACGAAGAAGTGTCAAACATTCAACCCTGTCACAACGATTCAACCCTGTTATAATAAAATGTGACGGGTTGAAGTTTTTGGCTAACAGTCGCTATAACTCCTTAGCTAAGACAGCAGCACCACATGGCATTTAGCATGGCATAAAATTTAATGTTTTGCAAAACTATTATTTAATTCTTCTGTCATACAACAGACAGTGAAAAACATGAAATATAGGCAAGAAAAGAGACTGACGCTTGCCTTTCTCTGCAGCATGTTCTTTAAGAGACTTGTGTGATGTCACTTCCTGGATGAAATGCCACAGGGATTGATCTTTTTTTATTTTTGTTTTTTGACAAACTTTAATAACGGTATTGATCCATTCTTTTTTTATAGGTGGGTAAATAGTATGGCGTGATGGGGTTGAAAACAAACTGGAGGCGTTAATTAATTATTTTTTATATAAATTTTAGTTAAAGTAGATTATATTAGCAGCAACATTTTGATATTAATTGCACTTTTTATTTGTTTGATATTCAATGGAAATGTAACGATGGTTAGTGAGGACATAAAGACATGCTTGTTGTCTACTACTTAGGCAACACATTATCTTTAAATTATTATTTTTTAAAGCAGTTGCATTATAATGCAAAGGCACCTGGTTCTACTATTTGACAGCATTCAAATGCATTTTGTGATTTCCTTCAATTGAACATCTTTGAAGCAAGTTTGGGGACTTGAAGGGCACACAATTCGGAGAATCACCCAGATGTTGATGACTCGACAGCGCCACACTGTGGACGCGCAGCTTCTGAGTCTACTTCCGCTCAGTTACCATGACAACATTGGCGCGTCCCCTCGAGCCCGGACTCTTGTTGTGTTTCCGAGCAACATCTAAAGCGAGATCAGCGAATACAGCGATTACAGAAACCTCGACATTACAGTCACTGTGTGTCCTCTCTCTCTCTCTCTCTCTCTCTCTGCTGTGACACACACACACACACTCATGGAGTCGCTAATTTTACCCGCTCTGAAAACAGACGCAGATCTAAAGCTGAAAGTGGAGAACAGAAAGAAGAACGTGTTTGTAACGCAGTTAGAGGAGCACAGGTACAGATGTTTATACTTTATTGTGTTTCTTTGCTTAAATCACGTTATAAAGCAGGTTTACTGCGGTGAGGTCTCTGGTAATGGTCTGCTGTTTTTGTCATGACAGAGAGCAGAAGGATGAGCATATAAAGCACATTCCTGTAATAACAGAGGTTTGTATGAGATCGACTACAGCACACACACACACACACACACACACACCTTCAAAAAAAATCTGTGTAGGATTTCATCATGATCAAAAATCATTGAAACAGTTAGTTTCACAAGTAATTACAAAGAAACTTGAATTAAAGGGTTAGTTCACCCAAAAATGAAAATTAAGTAATTAATTACTCACCCCCATGCTGTACCAACCCCGTAAGACCTTCGTTCATCTTCAGAACACAAATGAAGATATTTTTGATTTAATCTGAGAGGTGGATCACTACTACTGCCTAAGGGAATGAAACTTGACGGCCCAGAAAGTCAATGAAGAAAATGTTTAAATATTCCATGTGACTACAGCGGCTCAACTATAAGTTTATCAAGCGACGAGAATACTTTGTGCGAAAAACAAAAAAAATAACAACTTTATTCGACTATTCCTTTTCTTCCTTGTAGGCCTGAGACAAGAGTTCAAGAGATTTCCATGACACGTGCGCGAGAACTGCGATCTCCTTCAACTACTTCAGTTCAGTTCTCGTGCATACATCGTGGAAATCTCTTGAGCTCCTGTCTCAGGCCCAGAAGAAAGAAAAGGAATAGTCGAATACAGTCGTTATTTTGATGAGCTGTGGTGGTGATGTGATGATGATGTGATGGTGATGAGCTGTGATGGTGATGAGCTGTGGTGGTGATGTGATGATGATGTGATGGTGATGAGCTGTGATGGTGATGAGCTGTGGTGGTGATGTGATGGTGATGTGATGATGATGTGATGGTGATGAGCTGTGATGGTGATTTGATGTGATGGTGATGAGCTGGTGGTGATGAGCTGTGATGGTGATGTGATGATGATGTGATGGTGATGAGCTGTGATGGTGATGAGCTGTGATGTGATTGTAATGTGGTGGTGATGAGCTTTGATGTGATGGTGATGAGCTGTGGTGGTGATGTGCTGGTGATGATGTGATGGTGATGAGCTGTGATGGTGATGAGCTGTGATGTGATTGTAATGTGGTGGTGATGAGCTTTGATGTGATGGTGATGAGCTGTGATGGTGATGTGATTGTGATGAGCTGTGGTGGTGATGTGATGGTGATGTGATGATGTGATGGTGATGAGCTGTGATGTGATTGTAATGTGGTGGTGATGAGCTTTGATGGTGATGTGATTGTGATGAGCTGTGATGGTGATGTGATTGTGATGAGCTGTGGTGGTGATGTGATGGTGATGTGATGCTGTGATGGTGATGAGCTGTGATGGTGATGAGCTGTGATGGTGATGAGCTGTGATGTGATTGTGGTGATGGGATGGTGATGTGCTGCAGGGCTCCAGCGGGCTCCTGGAGACGGGCGTGAACACACTGCAGTCCACACTGGTCCTGAAGAAGCGTGTGGAGGTGGACGAGATGAACACGCAGCTGATGGACAAACGACAGCAGGTTCAGCGACTGCATGAAGCTCCTGCGGGAGAGAAGAGCGCAGCTACAGCAGAGACAGACAGAGGTGAGCGAGGGTCCGGGTTCTCCTGCACTTACACGTGTAGGACACTAGGGTTCTGCAATCCAGGAGTGAGAAACTCTTACATGCATACATTCACTGTCAGCGTGTACTGTCTAACACAGCCTGTTCACATCAAGGACGATAACTATAACAATAAAGATTGTTCTAAATGTAAAAGAATAACAGAGTCCACACCTCTACTATAACTACAACTGCACAGAGAAACAATATGGTTTATATATCTTTCAGAGCTCTCGTGATATCGTTATAAACAGATAAACCCTCCAGCGGTTTGTTTGGGGTTACGGTACATTAGTGGATGAAACTGGTGTTGAGTCACGTCTCCCCTACACAGACGAAACAAAGGGCAGCCGAGTTTGAGAAGTTCGTGGAGGAGAACGAGCTGAAGCGTCGCCGTGCGCTGAAGAAATTCCAGACGGAGAGAACAGCAGATCGAGCTGAAGGAAAAGGAGAAAGCTGAACTGTGCTCACTGCTCCAGGACTTACAGGCAAGGTGAGGACAGTCCAGTCATTTACAGCAGTACTGACGAGTACAAGATCACACACACCGTAAACCAGTTTAAACTAAATCTGAAATCTTATGACTGTTAAAGTTGAGGTTTAATCACGTTTCTCTATTCAACAGACGTCTGTATTTGAAAGAACGAGTGAACAAATTTAAGATATTCGAGGACTTTCTGATGAAGACCCTTGATTTACTTCCAGACAGTAAGAACATTTTATTCAGTCTATTTGCCGTTCACACCACAACTATAACGGTAATGACACAGGAACGATGCCACTGTAATCTCTTTCAAAACTAATTTCTTTTCCAGCTTATGAATGATAAAAACATTGACAGCCAATCAGAATCCACCCTGCTTTAAAGAACGCGAGCATTTAAAGAGACAGACTGCAGCATTATAATAAACCAGGGCTGTCAAAATGGCTGGAAAGCTAAGTTCAAATTTCTTTCTTAAATATGAGCAAAATCGAATTATATTCGAATTATTAAAGATACTAAATCTTTATACAATCCTATGTTAGAGGAGTACAAGAGGCCGCCAGCGAGCACAATAAGCAAATTTAAACCAAATCAAGCGTCACATCTTTTATTGAAATTAAATGACATTCACTTTTTAAAGTGCATTAACTGTTGAAACAATTGTTCTTAAAATATAATTTCCTTAATGTGCATGCAAATAAAATTAGGTTACGGTTCCGCTGATATAGTTACGGTTCTTGGTGTGAACGGCCTTTAGTCTAAGCCCCGCTGTGCAGACTATCTAGGGTACCGGACGGAGCTGGTGACGGCGATCATCAGACGCTACAGACTCTGAGCGTCAGCCGACAGGATCTTCTGCTGCAGTTAAACAGCCTGACGGACGAGATGAAGACGGAGCCAGGAACAGCTGGACGCCCTCAAACACCAGCACAACACCTATAAACTGGTACATGCACATCAGTGGAGCAGCGTTACGGGCTTGTTACACACGCCTGACGTACTGACGTGTTTTTGTGCTCGAGGTAGACGACTAACCAGGAGCTGTCCGAGCTACAGACGCAGCTGGATCAGACCAGTGAGAAGAACAAGCAGCTGGAGATGAGTGCTTCGCATGCACATGTCCCAGTCCAGAGACCAGGTCTGAGCCCTCACAGTACAAACACTCAGACCTCACGAATTCCTCAAACCCTGATCAAACTCACAACTTGTGAACCAAATGCCCATACAGATGTATGACGGCCCACACAAATCTAGTGCATTCTGTCTTTTTAGGATGTAATATTGCCCTATCACTTCTTTACTCTGGTATAAAGTTAGGGTTCAGATTATTTGAAGGACGAGATTCTGTCCTCGCTGCTGAAGAACTGCTACACTACTATCGTCAATAAATCCCCACAAGAACTCTGGTTAAGCTTACTTATTTTATGTATTAGAGAATAATAAATTGGGAGCCACCAATCACTCGGCTAAATCTAGAGAAATCTAACGAGAGACGCGTCTGACGGATCCATTTCGCATGACGGACAAGTTAACTGCATTCATTAGAATACGTAATAATCAGGTTACTTCCCTGTGATGACGTCAAAACCTAATTGTTCGTGTATTTGAGCTTCATTTGTTGTGTGAGATGATGTTAAATAAGCAGAAAGAGTCGAAATATAAACGCTGGCTCTGTCCGGATGTGCTCCATTCCGCAGTAAAGACACTTTCCTGACGCTTATCACACATGCACGTGTCCATCGGTTTATCCTGAAGCCGTATGATACAGGTAAACGGTTAACATTGCTGGCTTAGTAAACATTATGGGGTTCAGAATGTGCATGTAAATGCACTCGATGACTGTCTGACGTGCAGAATGAAGCTGGTTCCTCTGTGAAACACGTGTGCTGCTGTCCTGATGCAGCCATGAGTCCTTTAATTTATTTCTACAGGTCTAGAGCGAGATTTCATTCCATCGTCAGTGCTTTAGTGATCTATGAAGCACCGCTCACACTGAAGTCACTTTCCTCATTTCCCTGTCAGGAGCGGCCACTTCTACAATGCGTCGTCTACGCTGTGGGAGCTCCTCTCCTTCTACACTTTTCTGAAACTTTATAGGATAACGCCAGTTAAATGAACTGGCCAGTTGTCACTAAATATGCAAATGCATGCAAATACTGACAGGCTAGCGGCAGTATAACATGCAACCGGACGGTTCGGTTCGTGCCCTGAGGACTCGCTAGAACCATTCCTCGTGGCCTTACGTGGGCTGGTGGGCCCTTCCCTCCTTTGGGTAGATGACAACATTTCCCCAGTCAGTTTCACGAATGAGAGTTTTCGAGGAGACCGTGCCTGCTCATTTGTGCTGTTGGGCATCTGGTGTTAATCTCCATTAAAGAGTGCGGCGACGGACTGCTCGCTGATGGCCACTAAGTGCCGGCCCAAGCCATTGGCCGATCCATGAGCTTGAAAGTGGTTCTCCACAAGTATTTGTGGCTTACTTTAGCTGACCTGAGCTAAATTGAGGGTCAGACCCTTCAGTCACTGTGCTAATGGTGGGAATTGTGTGCTGTGATACACTATGCTTGGTGTACTTTGCTTCGTTCTTCGGCCATCTTCACTGCTCGCACAGTGGGATTTTATACTATTCGCGCAGTGCAACTGACACAATATAGAAGAACCGTTCTTGAAAGGGAAAGTCTCTGGTTACTTTCGTAACCTCGGTTCCCCGAGAGGCGGGAAAGAGGCATTGCGTTCAGCCACCCCGCCGCTTTTCGGCTGTGCAAGCTTTCAGTTCGTGGATTCTGATGCAATTGTCGCTCCAGAGCATTTTATACTGCCTCTAGCCTGTCAGTATTTGCATGCATTTGCATATTTCACGACAACTGTCCAGTTCATTTAAGTGGAGAAGGGGAGGAGTTCCCACAGTGTAGCTGACAAAATGTCTTGTTCTTTCTTGATTTCTGTTGTTTAGCGCAACAAATTCACATCAAAGCTAAACATGGGTGAAATCTGTGCAGCTAATATTTTAATTCTCACGTGAAACTCTTGATCGTGTGCATTCTGATTGGAATTACTGGATTTTGCTATAAAATGTTATTAAGCAATGGTAAATGTGTCTAGTTCAGGTCTAAAGTTACATGTTGCCATTGCAGCTCGAGTCTGAATCCCATCGGTCTTGCTCCTACTCCAGTCTAACTACTGTCACATCTAAACAAAAGTGGCAAAAGTGAATAAAAATACAGCATGGAAAGACAAAAGCATGGTTAATGTTTGTGATGTTCCGGTTTCTTTGGCAGGTGGAGGAAGTAGGGAACATCCTGATAGCCGTGAGAAACCTCGGAGAGCAGTGTTACCTGAGCCACTACGGCCCTCTGGACGGTATGGATGCGGCCACCATGATGGACATGATAAAGGTGCCGGTGCTTCAGTGACATTCAACCGACGGCACTTACTCAAACTCAATCAATAACTTGTTTCTTTCTTCACATGCTTTCAAAGGAGTTCATGGTGGAGAAAGCAGACCTGGAGAGAAGAGCTATGAGACTCACAGACAGCAGTGCTGCGACAGCGAAGAAAAGCACTTCTGGCAGAATCCAGATGAAGAGCAGGAGCAGCGGAGCCATAGTGATGAAGAGCGGGGGCAGTGGAGCCACAGGGATGAAGAGCAGGAGCAGTGGAGCCACAGGGATGAAGATGCTGCAGTAGATGGACACTGTTGCAGCCTCTCACGCCACCAGACTATGTGAGAGTTCAGTACCAGCGTTTGGGCTTGATATCCCCTAAAGAAGCCTTGATCTCTCCTTATGAATGCTTGATCCCTAATAAAGGCTTAATCCCCCGGATGAAGGCTTTTTTGTTGTCCTGCACCTGAACCCAGTTAGGGGGTTTGGGATGTGAACTCCTTTGTATTTTTGACTCTTAAATAAACATAAATGCCATATCATGTGCAGCTTCTGTTCCACCTTTCTGTTTTCACCTTTCCACCTTGTTGATGGTTGAAAAGGATTTAATTGGTAACAGTCTGTAGAATTGTGGTTGACCCCCTAATGTATGGTTGACCCCCTAATGTAGGCTTGACCCCCCCCAATGAAGGTCTGATTCCCCTAATGTAGGCTTGACCCCCCTAATGAAGGTTTGATTCCCCCAATGAAGACTTGACCCCCCTAATGAAGGCCTTGACCTCCCTAATGAAGGCCTTGACCTCCCTAATGAAGGGTTGATATCCACTAATGTAGGCTTGATTCCCCTAATGAAGGCATGACCCCCAAATTAAGTCTTGATCCTGCCCAATTAAGGCTGGATTCTTAATAAAGGCTTGACCCCCCAAATGAAGGCAATATCCCCCCAAATGAAGGCTTGACTTCCCCAATGAAGGCTTGATCCCTCTAATGAAGACATGATCCCCAAATTAAGGCTTGATCACCTAATGAAGGCTTGACCCCCTAATGAAGGCAAGATCCCCCCCCAATGAAGGCTTGACCCTCACTAATGAAGGCTTTTTTGTTGTCCTGCACCTGAGTCCAGTTAGGGGGTTTGGGATGTGAACACTATTGTATTTTTTGATCCCCCCTAATGTAGGCTTGAACTCCCTAATGAAGGCTTGACCCTCATTAATGTAAGCTGACCTCCCTAATGAAGGCTTGACCCCCCTAATAAAGGCTTGGCCCCCCTAATGAAGGCTTGACCCTCACTAATGAAAGCTTGACCCCCTAATGAAAGCTTGACACTCCTAATGAAGGCTTGACCCTCCTAATGACGGCTTAGACCCCCTAATGAAGGCTTGACCCCCCTAATGAAGCCTTGACCCCCTAATGAAGGCTTGACCCCCCTAATGAAGAATTGACCTCCCTAATGACGGCTTAACATCCCAATGAAGGCTTGAACTCCTTAATGAAGGATTGACCCCCCTAATGAAGACTTGACCTCCCTAATGAAGACTTGACCTCCCTAATGAAGACTTGACCTCCCTAATGAAGGCTTGACCTCCCTAATGAAGGCTTGACATCCTAATGAAGGCTTGAACTCCCTAATGAAGGCTTGACCCCCCCTAATGAAGGCTTGACCCTTCTAATGACGGCTTGACATCCTAATGAGGGCTTGAACTCCCTAATGAAGGCTTGACCCTCCTAATGACGGCTTGACATCCTAATGAAGGCTTGACCCCCTAATGAAGGCTTGACCCTTCTAATGATGGCTTGACATCCTAATGAGGGCTTGAACTCCCTAATGAAGGCTTGACCCCCCTAATGAAAACTTGACCCTCCTAATGAAGGCTTGACCCCCCTAATGAAGGCAAGATCCCCCCCTAATGAAGGCTTGACCCTCACTAATGAAGGCTTTTTTGTTGTCCTGCACCTGAGTCCAGTTAGGGGGTTTGGGATGTGAACACTATTGTATTTTTGAGCCCCCCTAATGTAGGCTTGAACTCCCTAATGAAGGCTTGACCCTCATTAATGTAAGCTTGACCTCCCTAATGAAAGCTTGACCCCCCTAATGAAAGCTTGACACTCCTAATGAAGGCTTGACCCTCCTAATGAAGGCTTGACCCTCACTAATGAAAGCTTGACCTCCCTAATGAAGGCTTGACCCTCCTAATGAAGGCTTGACCCCCCTAATGAAGGCAAGATCCCCCCAAATGAAGGCAAGATCCCCCCAAATTATAGACTCTAACGTCTATCCTAACGAGCTGAGGATCTGAATCAGGTGTGTTAAACAAGGGAGACATACACAATATGCAGAGCAGTGAGTCGCGAGGACTGGAGTTGAGAACCCCTGTGTTAGACAGTTAATTTTTATCCAGACATCAATGGATCTTATTGATCATTATAGGTGTTATCATTCATTTAGTTGTTATTGCTAATTTCAGAATTATCACTAATCTGTGTGTGCATTTGGTTTAGAACCAAACAAATTGACTCATGAAACCATTTGTTTATTATATCGCAATCGCATGTCACAACCGCAATATTGACCTCAATAATTGCAATATGACATTTTCCCCAAATTGTGCAGCCCTAGATAAAATTATAAATCTTTACCTGGACAAGTGACTTTTGTGCATGGACAAGTGAAGCATAAATTTACTTGAAATTGCCTCAAAAAGTTAATGTCAAGCCCTGACATGATCACCCAAATTAAGGCTTGACCCTCACTGATGGAGGCTTGACCTCCCTAATGAAGGCTTGACCCTCACTAATGAAAGCTTGACCCCCTTAATGAAGGCTTGACCCTCACTAACGAAAGCTTGACCTCCCTAATGAAGGCTTGACCCTCACTAATGAAAGCTTGACCCCCAATGAAGGCTTGACCCTCACTAATGAAAGCTTGACCTCCCTAATGAAGGCTTGACCCTCCTAATGAAGGCAAGATCCCCCGAATGAAGGCTTGACCCCCCCTAACGAAGACATGATCACCCAAATTAAGGCTTGACCCTCACTGATGGAGGCTTGACCTCCCTAATGAAGGCTTGACCCTCACTAATGAAAGCTTGACCCCCTAATGAAGGCTTGACCCTCACTAATGAAAGCTTGACCTCCCTTATGAAGGCTTGACCCTCATTAACAAAAGCTTGACCTCCCTAATGAAGTCTTGACCCTCACTAATGAAAGCTTGACCCCCCAATGAAGGCTTGACCCTCACTAACGAAAGCTTGACCTCCCTAATGAAGGCTTGACCCCTCTAATGAAGGCTTGAACTCCCTAATGAAAGCTTGACCCTCCTAATGACGGTTTAACCCCCTAATGAAGGCTTGACCCCCTTAATGAAGCCTTGACCCCCCTAATGAAGGCTTAGACCCCCTTAATGAAGACTTGACCTCCCTAATGACGGCTTGACATCCCAATGAAGGCTTGAACTCCCTAATGAAGGATTGACCCCCTAATGAAGACTTGACCTCCCTAATGAAGACTTGACCTCCCTAATGAAGACTTGACCTCCCTAATGAAGGCTTGACCCTCCTAATGATGGCTTGACCCTCCTAATGAAGGCTTGAACTCCCTAATGAAGGCTTGACCCCCCTAATGAAGGCTTGACCCTTCTAATGACGGCTTGACATCCTAATGAGGGCTTGAACTCCCTAATGAAGGCTTGACCCTCCTAATGACGGCTTGACATCCTAATGAAGGCTTGACCCCCCTAATGAAGGCTTGACCCTTCTAATGATGGCTTGACATCCTAATGAGGACTTGAACTCCCTAATGAAGGCTTGACCCCCTAATGAAAACTTGACCCTCCTAATGAAGGCTTGACCCCCTAATGAAGGCAAGATCCCCCCCTAATGAAGGCTTGACCCTCACTAATGAAGGCTTTTTTGTTGTCCTGCACCTGAGTCCAGTTAGGGGGTTTGGGATGTGAACACTATTGTATTTTTTGAGCCCCCCTAATGTAGGCTTGAACTCCCTAATGAAGGCTTGACCCTCATTTAATGTAAGCTTGACCTCCCTAATGAAAGCTTGACCCCCTAATGAAAGCTTGACACTCCTAATGAAGGCTTGACCCTCCTAATGAAGGCTTGACCCTCACTAATGAAAGCTTGACCCCCCTAATGAAAGCTTGACACTCCTAATGAAGGCTTGACCCTCACTAATGAAAGCTTGACACTCCTAATGAAGGCTTGACCCTCCTAATGAAGGCTTGACCCTCCTAATGAAGGCTTGATCCCCCCTAATGAAGGCAATATCCCCCAAATTATAGACTCTAACGTCTATCCTAACGAGCTGAGGATCTGAATCAGGTGTGTTAAACAGAGGGAGACATACACAATATGCAGAGCAGTGAGTCGCGAGGACTGGAGTTGAGAACCCCTGTGTTAGACAGTTAATTTTTATCCAGACATCAATGGATCTTATTGATCATTATAGGTGTTATCATTCATTTAGTTGTTATTGCTAATTTCAGAATTATCACTAATCTGTGTGTGCATTTGGTTTAGAACCAAACAAATTGACTCATGAAACCATTTGTTTATTATATCGACAATCGCATGTCACAACCGCAATATTGACCTCAATAATTGCAATATGACATTTTCCCCAAATTGTGCAGCCCTAGATAAAATTATAAATCTTTACCTGGACAAGTGACTTTTGTGCATGGACAAGTGAAGCATAAATTTACTTGTCCGAAGGACAAGTGCCTCAAAAAGTTAATGTCAAGCCCTGACATGATCACCCAAATTAAGGCTTGACCCTCACTGATGGAGGCTTGACCTCCCTAATGAAGGCTTGACCCTCACTAATGAAAGCTTGACCCCCTTAATGAAGGCTTGACCCTCACTAACGAAAGCTTGACCTCCCTAATGAAGGCTTGACCCTCACTAATGAAAGCTTGACCCCCTAATGAAGGCTTGACCCTCACTAATGAAAGCTTGACCTCCCTAATGAAGGCTTGACCCTCCTAATGAAGGCAAGATCCCCCGAATGAAGGCTTGACCCCCCTGACGAAGACATGATCACCCAGAATTAAGGCTTGACCCTCACTGATGGAGGCTTGACCTCCCTAATGAAGGCTTGACCCTCACTAATGAAAGCTTGACCCCCCTAATGAAGGCTTGACCCTCACTAATGAAAGCTTGACCTCCCTTATGAAGGCTTGACCCTCATTAACAAAAGCTTGACCTCCCTAATGAAGTCTTGACCCTCACTAATGAAAGCTTGACCCCCCAATGAAGGCTTGACCCTCACTAACGAAAGCTTGACCTCCCTAATGAAGGCTTGACCCCTCTAATGAAGGCTTGAACTCCCTAATGAAAGCTTGACCCTCCTAATGACGGTTTGACCCCCCTAATGAAGGCTTGACCCCCCTAATGAAGCCTTGACCCCCCTAATGAAGGCTTGACCCCCTAATGAAGACTTGACCTCCCTAATGACGGCTTGACATCCCAATGAAGGCTTGAACTCCCTAATGAAGGATTGACCCCCTAATGAAGACTTGACCTCCCTAATGAAGACTTGACCTCCCTAATGAAGACTTGACCTCCCTAATGAAGGCTTGACCCTCCTAATGACGGCTTGACATCCTAATGAGGGCTTGAACTCCCTAATGAAGGCTTGACCCCCCTAATGAAGGCTTGACCCTTCTAATGACGGCTTGACATCCTAATGAGGGCTTGAACTCCCTAATGAAGGCTTGACCCCCCTAATGAAAACTTGACCCTCCTAATGAAGGCTTGACCCCCCCCCCCCACCATGAAGGCTTGACCAGGCTTTTGCCTGCCAGTCGAGGCTGTAGATATCAGCAACTAACTCGTCTTACAGGACATACTTTGACTTTACAAAGTTCAGAAACTGGTATGTTACACAAACAGCCACATAAGTGTATTTAAACACCTGAATAATGTAATTATAAGCCACATGTATTAACTCACATTTGGCAGCAAAACATAGGCATTTTGAGTTTGTTATAATGCTTCCTAAATATAGAAAATCACTTCCTGCCCGCCATCTGCATTTCGCACCTGCATGGCAACGCAGTGACGTGACGTCATATGAAAACAAGCTATTGTGACTTTTTATCTCATAATTCTGAGAAAAGTAGTCAGACTAATTACATTTTAAATAGTTTTATTCTGAGGCTGAAACAAGCTTCCTACGCGACAGAATCAGTGTGAGACAGTTCAATATTTCTGACTGTTCCTGCCGTTTATGAACACTGAATTAGAGACTGTTGGAGACGCTGCACATTAAACTCAAATGATCAAATAATCCCATTCACGTTTTTATTACTCAGCAAACAACTGGCTAATCAGTATATCATCTCAGGAGACAGTGTGACAGGCTCAGCTGAATCACTCATTATCTGACGTTTGTTTGGTGAAATATACTTGAAGCACATGTTTATGAGCATCTTCAGCCTTAAACCGGCGAATTCACATGGGTTAGAAACGATGAAAGTAAAATATGTGAGAATGTTTGAGTGAAACGTCCAAATGGAGAAAATATGATGGATTTAACTAAACAAAAACTTTCTTTAAAACCAGGTCTACAAGATCTCTGGTTGATTATTTCTCATATATAAACATCAGGTCTGTGTTCAATACACTTCTAAAGGCAGTCATTTACAAAGGGAACAGGATCAGTCCATGAAGTAGACGCCACTAGACATAAAACACTCCACACGTGTCTCTGCGGGATCCTGATCTTCAGTCCCAGACGTCCCTCTGTTTCCTGACAGAATTAAGATGATTTAGAAGTCCCGCCCTTTGGTAACCGTCCACACGTGTGAACCATCCTCTTGTTTAAGCCAGTCAGTGCTGCAGTGTGGCGCTGGACCTGTCGCGGCTCACGCTGGCGAGCGCAGTGTCGGCGGTGGCGAGGGGCAGCTGAGGCAGGGTCAGTTTGCCCATCTGCGTCGGGTATCTGGTCTTCATCTGGTGTCTGAAGACCGGGCTGGGAGATCAGCTGCTTGAGCTGGTTCTTCAGGCTCTTCATCAGCCTCTGCTGCTCACGGTCATCCTCCTCATCTTTACCGCCTCCTGAAACACACAGGCCACAGGTCAGGGGTGAAAGGTCACACTGTGAAACACCGCTCATGCCGCTTCAGGAGCTCGTACCCATCAGCAGTTCGTCGTCCACGTCGATGTCCATGGCCTCGGCCGCCTGCCTGACCCAGGAGTGCTGTGCTGCGACTCTCGGCTGTGGAAGAACTCCATCTTCTCGATCCTCCTGGCCAGAGTCACACGCTCCTGTGAGGGAAACGCACTCGTCAGGCGGCGCGACAGCAGCGCTAGTGGACCTCCATAATGAAGGATTGATATCCCCCAATGAAGGCTTGACGTATATTAGTATATTTAGTTCGCTATTAAATAAGAGATCTAGCACTAAAACCCGTTGTTTTCTTTAAAATCAAGCAGAGCGCTCTTTTCGCTGCTATCAGTAGTATGGATACAGTGTCTTTTGCGGCTCACACGGACGCGCGCTTCAACTATTGCCGTTTGCAGAGACTATTGTGTTCAGGCCGCTGGATTGTGTTGCTAATAACTTGCAATGTATAACTATCAGACCGGCCCTCGCGGCCTCGAAACACTACCGGCCCACCGGGAAAAGATCCGAACTCTCCGGATTGCCGCTCCGCTACTGACAGGCGGCCACACTGTATCACGTGTGCTCGCGCATGCAGCCGGTCTCGCGGTAGTGTTCGTCTCATGACAGCTGCAGCTTCTTTGCCGCGTGCGTGAGGAGAAACAGACGTTCATAGGGAGAGACTGGAAGCGCGCAACATGAAATACGTCTCTTACAAATCTGGAAACGCGGTCATTCATTAGAAGTATCGATACTAATAAATTTCAGGTATCGTGAGGTTTTTCATTTCTGAGTATCGCGATACTTTTGAAGTATCGGTGCACCGTGCAACACTAACATTGACCACAACATGCTTTTAAATAGACTCCAAAATAATGATGGTGTTAGTGTAATTGCACTAGCATGGTTTAAATGACCAGTCAGTGTTGAACGGCGCGCTGAGGTCAGCACAGTTTTCCAGCGTCATGATTTAGCCGAATGTCGTTGGCTACTGTACCCAGGGCTGTTTCAGGAGCTAAGCTGTTTTCTGAAACCTGACTGGTTGAGATCAAACAGGAAGTTGAGGTTAAAAAAGCAGACACTATTTTTTCATTTATTTTACAGATGAAATTTGACATGGGTCTGTCGTTAAGGACCGATCCAGGTTGTTCATTTTAAGTAAAGGCTTTACAGACGGCTATTTCAGGGACTTTCGCCACTCAGAAGAGGAGGATTCATTATTAAAGCACATCAGCGTCTATTAGATGAAACACAGAATTAAAAAAGCTGGAAAAGTGTTTTCAGGAGAGTGGAGGTGAACAGGGCTGAAATCTGAAAGAGCTGAGCTCATCCCTCAGGCTGGAGATGCTGTGCGGCATATAGCAGAGATGATCATGTTCTCCAACACTGAGAGACGTTCAGGAGCCAGATGAGGGGGGATTTGTGTGTGAGAGTGTGTGTGTGTGATAACTGTGCCCCAGCATACTTTAATGGCCGCCATGCACTTGCTCTGCACGGGGAACACGGGCAGGTCTTCGCCTCTGTCCAGCGTCCTGCAGATCTTCCTGAAGTTCATTCAGGTCGTCCGGCCCCGATCAGCAGCAGACTGAGACCCTCTCGAGCGGCCCGAGCCGTGCGCCCGCTGCGGTGGACATACGTCCTCAGAGGTGCGCGGAACCTGCACACACACCACACACACACACACACACACACACAGATGATGAGGTGCTCAGAGACAGACACACACACAGAGACACACAAGGTGCTCAATGATACACATGATGAGGTATTCAGTGACACACACACACACCTGATAGTGGATCACATGCTGACACGTTGGGGATGTCTCAGCCCTCGAAGCCAAGACGTCCGTGGTGAGCAGAACACAACTGAGAGAGAGAGAGAGAGAGAGTCAGTGCTGACACACAAACACACACACACACACACACACACACCTAGTGTCTGAAGTTTAGTGACGCACTGAGATTCAGATTCTGGGCCGAAGCCAAACACCCATGATGCACTTCAGATGAAGATGTTTTACTCACGGTCGTCAACATTAGAAGTGTGTGAACCGCTCACAGTTACTCATGAGTTATGAACATTAAGCCTTGTTCACACTACATGACTTGCTCTCAGTGAAATCAGGAGTGTTCAAGTTGTTTATCTGTTCACACACACAACACAACGTGATTGATCCACAACAGGAGGTAACTCACTACATGAGTTGACAACGCACAACATAGAGACACAACCACGATCAGATGATAAGAGCAAATCATTTGTGACTCAATGAGAGCTGTTTCAGTACTGGTGTATGGTACAGTCTAAATCCTGAAAATAATCAAATAAATAACGAGTGACGAGTTCTGTCACCCAACGATTCTATCTCGTCTACAAATAGGGTGGCCATACGTCCGGATTTTGGCCGGACAGTCCGGATTTTAAGCTCCGTGTCCGGCGCAGCCTCAAGCCGGAAATTTTACCGCAAATTAGTGAAAAAATCCACGAATCTAGAGCTGAGCTCCTAACGGCGCGGACGCAAAGCCAGGACTGGAGCAAAAGCCCGTTCCTCTCTGCACTCTAAGCGTTCTGTTATCACTCCACTCTAATCCAATACGGGGTTTCCACTCTCACTGACAGGAAAAACTGCTCCATGTTCAGCAGAGCCGGCTCCAGCCGGAGCGCTGATGAGGGGCGTCTGAAAACTGAGAGGGGGCTTTCACATTAACGCACGTCACCACTTTTTTTCGGAGGCTCCCCACTACTTTTTGAAACATCTTCGCGGTACGGATGAACCCATAAAAAATGGATTAGGCCTAAACATCTTCAGTTAACTAGCAGAGCATTCATTTTGTTCGTTTGTCAAATTAGAGTCGTTATAGGGCTGAAATGTTTTTTTTAATCAATCAAAGTGCTCGTTTCGATCAGTGAAGCGGATAGTGTTGTCTTGTGGCTCGCGCTGTCTTCCACGGACACGCTCTTCAATCAGTTGCGGAGATTAAACCCGGTGAAAAAAAAAGTTAACTAAAATACACTTTATTTAAGTGCACTTAGTACACTTCCATAATGCACTTAAAGTGCTCTATTTTCGCGCACTTATTTTGTACTTAATATATTAAAACAGCTTATCTTTAGCACTGCTTAATAATAAGACGACACGTTTTACATGTTAGAAACACATGGTTGTGTAATTGTGTAAGTAGTTACATTTTGCTCTATTCTTCTCCCAGTTCATCAGCCACTTACTTTCATGTATTTCGTGATTAGTGGAGAAATTGACGTGTTGTAAATCCAAAATCCAACAGATCCGATTCTGAACATACAGCTCTAACTAACGCGATCGTTATAAATGTGTTTAAACAACAAAACACATCCACTTGCACATATTTGACAATCGGAATATCAGTGTTTCATGCTATAGCTAATACATTTGTGAATATTTTGAATAAAAAAGGAAAAATGACATAAAAGCAGATCATCGTTTATTCAGCTGTGTTGTGATTGCGCTCTGTCAGGTGACAAGCAATGACAGCGTCACCGTGGAAACATTAAAGTGAAAGGTTCTGAATAACAGTCGCCTTGAAAAACTCACGCTGGGGGGTCAGATGGAATTTTTTTAACTTACGTGTGGAAGGGTTGACTACAATATTATTAATTTAGTGTAATATTCACAAAAATAAGGAAATGTGAAAATTTAATTGGCAAAATGGGATTTTTAAATAACATATTTTATCAGTGAAATCCCATTTACATTCATTGTGATTTGAGGGGGCGTGAGAGTCCCGTGAGAGGGTCATCGCCCCCTCACGCCCCCCGTGGCGCCGGCCCTGATGTTCAGTCTATTTTAAAAGATAATCTTATGTTTTATTTTTTATAGATCACAAATGTCTGAATTTATAATACTATATGTAATGCTCTGGAAAGTACTGAATGTTTAATAAATGTTCCAGCTGCTTACAAAAGGAAACAGTATGGGAAAGCGCACCCAGGTAAAAATAAGAATTTGACAAATTCTACAAACAATCTTAGTTTGCCAACAGTTAATAATAATAAATATATACATAATAGAATTCTATATGCAGCACGCGCACAAGCGGCAGAGAGGTGGTATTAAGGACTTTGATATGCAGCACGCGCACGACGCAAACCACCAAACGTTAATTTTACGAATGGGAATATGAATATTAAATGAAATATGAATATGTATTGGGTTTAAAACCATACAGATTTTTGAAGGCTGATAAAACATTGCTTGGTGGACATGATGACCCTAGAGGTGCCTAAAATTAACCTAAAATTCCCGCATATTGATAGCGGCTCCCTGATGACCGTAAATTAGTTCCAAATCTCCTGGAATCAAGAGTCTCGCGACGCGTCTCCGAAGCGGTTTTCGGCTGCGTTTTGGCTCTTTCATACCAACAGATTGGCAAGCGTTCACGTCCGCTAATCCCCGCAATTTGCATGCGATTACACCCTGACCTGTCGGCGAGCTCAACGATTTGCTATCGGGCATAAATCGGGCTTAAAATCCTATAGTGTGAACTTGGTTTTAGCCGTTCCTGTTTTAGGAACTGATGAACTTTTAGATCCACTTCAAATGTTGACCACTGTAACACAGCTTACTGTATAATTGTGTTAAAGGGCACCTATTATGGAAAATTCACTTTTACATGGTGTTTGAACATAAATGTGTGTTGGCAGTGTGTGAGCAAAACCACCCTAGAATGATAAAAATCCACCCAGTGTTTTTTTTACAATCTCAATAAATCATCTGCACTGTCTCAGAACGAGCTGTTCTAAGATTCAGCTCTTTGTGACGTAGAATTGAGCAAGGGGTTTGATTGACAGTGTGGTTGTGGCCTAGACCCCGCCCTCGGTGATCTGTACACCATCCTCCATTGTTTCAACGACAGCCGGTAATGTCTCTTGGAAACATAAGTGTTCTGTCGTGCGGTTAATCCTGTTGTTGTGGCTTCAAAGTAAATCCTGAAGTGTGGATCGTCGTCTACTGTTTGAGATCCACCGTCACCTCCAGTAACAGTAAGTGTATTTTATGATTTTTGAGCAAATAGTCATTTCAGTCATTTAGCCTATTCAACAACAAATGCGTCTAAAGTTGTTGTCGTCGTAGGATGACTGTGTATATAATTTAAACCTTGTTAGTATAGTGTGTAACCACACGTTTATAAATATATCGTGACAAAGTCAATTGGAGGTACACGATACACGTTTTAACCATGATTGTAAACAAACTAGCATCCAACAACCTGTTACTTCTCCAACTCCGCTCAAACTACTTCTACCGCGCATGTCACGTTGGTTGTATTGACGGAAATGGAGAGGGAGCGGGAGCCGGTAAGAGGACTTTTCACGAGTGAAGGTATTATTGCGCCAAGTCGAAGTGCTCAAAAGTACTTTTTATGGTATTCCGCCATACAATATAGTCATCAACTTTAAACGCTTAGAAAAACACAACGTTTTATTTTTTGTCACCAGACTAGGTCGAGTTACACTACTCGAGTAACTGTGTTTAAATAGGGAAAACGAGGAAGTGTTTGGTGGCTTCTCTTTGTGGCCCATATTTAATGCACTGGGCTAAGCTAAGTGCTAACATAGTTTTGCGGCAATACAGAGCGATATAGTGCACGCACTGAGACGAGAGAGGTATGTATCAACTCGTCTTAGTTAAGGGAATAACATAGTTTAATATGAAAACACAGTGGAGCAGTGGTGGAAAGAGTACTGACAAATTGTACTTAAGTAAAGTATTGCTACTTAAGTAATAATTGACTTGAGTACAAGTAGAAGTACTGAAATATAATATGACTCAAGTAAGAGTAAATAAGTAGTTTGCTTAAAAACTACTCAAGTAACTACGTTACAAAGTACTTTAGTATTTTTCTATTTTTACCCAAAATGGGGAGATGGAAATTGGAGCGCTGAAAACTCTCATGTCATCTGTTTCATTCATACTGAAGGCCCAGTACTGATGCATAGAAGTATTAAACTTACACATTTCAGGATATACCTTATATGGATATAATAACGTACAAATAGTGATGTTTTGACTGATGAAACATGAAGACAAACACATTATAGCTAAAGTTATAATATATCTGTGTTCATCAAACTATCAGGTATTTTCAAAAGAATGATGTATGTCTTGAAAGGGATAGTTCACCCAAAAATGAAAATTAGAGTTATATTAAAAAATGGCCTGGCTCTTCCAAACTTTATAATGGCAGTGAATGACTGGAGAAAATTTACTAGCTTTCTCTGTTGTCAAGAGCAATTTTTTATTACTAATTTTGAAAAGTAAGTCCAGGTAAGATCATTTGAATGTTTTGATTTGAAACAGTAATTGAAAGCAAAGAAGGTTAATGGAGAGGTCTGATAAAAAAAAGTATGAAAAACAATAAAACAGTATGAATAAAAAAATTCCAGTAAAAAAAATAAAAATAAAAATAAGTGGGGTACGGTTAACATGTTAAATTAAATGATATTTTTTTCGTTGTAGCCTACCAAAAATGTGCTGGGAGCCCACTGTTGCTATGGGAACGAACTACACTTGCATTTTTTCAGCTTTGTACAAAGTTTGCTTCGTATATTTAGTTTAACTGTATTGTTAAACAGGGCGAGCTTTACCATTAATTGAACTGTGTGCATGTATTTTTAGACACTTACATTGTTCTTGCTCCGTCCATCATGCAAACCACGTCCATGTTATGAGCCGAGCTTTTTTATTTACTGCAACTGCTCAGTGCTCTGGTATTATCAATGGTATGACCCATTTCAGTAGTTGCCATAATTAAATATGAGCAGAATACTCACTTACATTCACTGAAATATTGAAACGTTAGCGCTAATGATTCAAAACCAGTGTTGCCAGATCTCACGAGACAAATAAGCAACCAAGCCGGTGAAAACAAGCCCAAAACAAGCGACTTTTTCTCATAGACAGCAAAAGCGCTTTTTTTTCTACGGAGCCCCCTAGGTTTCGGGACGAGAAAAAAAAAGACTGTGTGCACGGTTTTACAATCTCTGGGGACGGATCGGACTGTTTTAAACTGTGAATGTCAATTTACATCCACGTGGACAGTTTTGTAAAACTGTGCACACGGTACAGTTTATTTTTCTTCTGTAATAAAGCTTGGCTGCCCATCTAGTGTTGGTACTGTGCCCAAATAAAATCTGACTGAGAGCTAATTTTTGAGATGTCAACCTAAAATTTAGAACTTCTTCAGATTTTTGGCTTACATTTTCTTGCAATTTTAGAGTAAAATATATATTTTGCAATATATATATATATATTTATATAAAATAGAAATAATTATATTTTTACATTGTTCATTTTCATAAACTCAAACTTATAACTTTTTTTCTGTTTAACTTTCATAATTTCATAATACTGCACTTCAAAAATAATTTGGCAAATGTCTTCTTTAAAACAAGACCAAATAGGTCTATATTCCAAAGCATTCTTAATTACAACCATTTGAATAGTGAATTTCATGGAAAAAAGGGGGAGTGACAGTTAAAGGGTTAACAGTTAAACGATATTAAATTAATATCTATATCTAAAATATCTAACATATAATTAATATATATAAAACTCTCCTACAGTCTAGTAGTCAGTATCAGTCGCGATGGTCCAGACTCGCAAGTATTTTCATTTTAACATCACTCACTGACGTTTAACTGAACCAGAAAAATAAGAAGAAAAAATATAGCTGCGAGCAGCGATTGCGGGCCCAAGCCGGTGGCACCGCAACCCCGGTGCCTAAAGGCACCGGGATGGCGGTACCGCCTGGCTTTGGCCCTCCATCGCTGCCTCCACGCCGGCTTTGGCCCTCCATCTATATTTATATATATATATATATATATATATATATATATATATATATATATATATATATGTATATATATATATGAAAAGCCGGTGGCACCGCCACCTTGGTGCCTTTAGGGTTATTCTGCACGACGTGCAAAAACGTAACCCCTGCTTTTGGAATACATACTAACATACTAGTCAGAACTGAATAGTTGATATCTGAATGACAGATCACCATAGAAGTCAATGGAAAAAATGTGACTAGTAACAAAAGAATAGTTACTAGTCACCATTGAAATAAGTACTAGTGTCTAATGAATAAGTACTAGTATCTATTTAATAGGTACTAGCATCTAATGAATAAGTACTAGTAACTAATTAATAAGCATTGGTATGTAATGAATAAGGACTAGCATCTAATGAATAAGTACTAGTATCTAATAAATAAGGACTAGTGTCTAATGAATAAGTACTAGTATCTTTAAAAAGGTACTAGTACCTAAAGAATAAACACTAGTATCTAAAGAAAAGGCACTAGTATCTAAAGAATAAGCACTAGTAGCTAATGAATAAGTACTAGTACTTAATGGAATAGATACTAGTATCTAAAAAATAAGTACTAGTAGCATGAAAATAGAGACTAGTAGGTTAAAATGATTAAATGTTAAAACGGCTTGCCATACTCTATCTGTCGTTTCGACTAGTCACAATTACGTTACAGATATCTTAAATGATAATACAAACTATCCAAAATGTAATTACGACTAGAAAGACGTTGTTGATATCTACAATGTTAATTACGAATAGTCAAACTTAGCTTTTAAATGTTAAAAGGGCTTGCCATACAGAAGTGTAGGCTCAGAGAGACACTCAACATTTTCAAACCAAAATATCTGACTTTCTGTGGGTCCTAGCTCATGAGTGTAAATTAGAAAGTTGTCCGGCTTGAGGAGAATATATGAATATATGAAACGATGAGATCAACATGTGTACTGAGTTTCATATTATTACATGCAAGCGTGTTTGATTTATGGACCAAGTTTTTGGACCCCGTTCCAGGGGGCGCTGTCTAGCCCCCTTGCCACACCCGGGTACCATCTTCAGCCCGGCTCTGATGGCTGTGGGATCTGACCTGTGTGCAAAGTTTCAAGAGTTTTCAAACCCATTAAGGGCCCCAAAAGCCGCTAAGAGACTCAAAATCATCAAAAAAAAGGAATGTTAAAGTTTGATGCGTTGCTATGGCAACATTATCTTAGATATTGAATAATGCTTTCACAGCTCTTCATCTGGCGTGTGTTTACATTATACAGATGAAGTTTGAAGCAAATCGGGTAAAAGTAAGAGTGTGATTTCAAAGCATTTTGAAAGTGAAACACTTTCTGCTGCCAGTTGGTGGCGCTATATATTTGACTCACAATAGTCACATCCATGTGATCGGCCTCTTACAACGAACACACTGCTGAAGTTTCATCAAGATCAGTTAATGTATGCAGAAGTTTTAACACACTTCCTTTTTGATTTATTTACTTACTTTTTTGATTTATGGACCAAGTTAATTTAATTAATACACTAATTATATAAAACTATTGTCAATGCACTACAATTAAACAGGTTATATGCCTTTACTTATAAAAAAATAAAAATAAAAACTTATTTAAAAAATACCAGGCTTAAGAAATGTATTTACTTTAGCAGGCCAGACACACAGTGAAATGATTAAGCCCCCTCCCCCTACACACACACACACACACACACACACACGCAGACTGTGTGTCAAGAGACTCAACACACACACACAGGCAAAGACAGGCCTAGGCTCAGAAAGAGCATGATCATATTCAAACTACAATATCTGACTTTCTGTGGGTTTGAGCTTATTATTGTTAATTAGAAAGTTGTTTGGCTTGAATAGAACAATATACACGGCAAGTTTTGTAACTGTCAGTAAAACTAACCAAGTTATAACACACTTTATGTGTCCTTTTTTAGTCAAAAAAATCCGCCACGGCCAAACCGTTCCGAGATATCACAAATCCGTCCGGAATTTAGCATCCTCAATGTCTTGACTTCATGCACACCGAGTTTGGTGGTGATTGGTAACAGCATGGGTTGTAATTTGATGTTTTTCTAGGACATTTATTTAAAAAAAAAAAACATAATTCCCGACTTCCGTTCGAACTGTCGTAAAACTTAGAGCACGAAAGTTGTTTGGCCTGATGTGATCTATGAGTGTACCGAGTTTCATATTAATCCATGCACGTGTGTTTGATTTATGGACAAATGTTCGAATCCCTAAAAGAATGCATCCTAAAGAATGGTAAAGTTTGATGCGTCGCCACGGCAACAGTTTCAAAGATATCAAGAATCCATTCATAGGTCTTCATCTGCCGTGTATTTACATTATACAGATGAAGTTCTGAAGCAAATCGGGTAAAAAATAAGAGGGTGATTTCAAAGCATTTTGAAAGTGACACACTTCCTGCTGCCAGTTGGTGGCGCTATAACTTTGACTCACAATAGTCACATCCATGTGATCGTCCTCTTACAGCGAACGCACTGCTGAAGTTTCATCCAGATCAGTTAATGTATGCTGAAGTTATGACACACTTCCTGTTTCACGTTTCTCGCCATAGTTTCGTTTCCCCGCCACGGCCAAACCGTTCGAGATATCAAAAATCCCCACACAAACTTTCATCCTCAATGTCTTGACTTCACGCTGACCGAGTTTCGTCGAATTTGGATCAGAGCTCTAGGAGGAGTATTTAAAAGTTCATTGCGTGTGTTTTACAAAAAAACCTCAATAGCCGACTTCCTGTTGGGCTGGGGTAAAAGTAAGAACGCGAGGTATAGATGAAATTCTGCTATCGACATGTGTACCGAGTTTCATATTATTACATGCAAGTGTGTTTGAGTTATGGACCAGGTGTTCGGACCCCATTCCAGGGGGCGCTGACGAGCCGCCCTGCCACGCCCGGGTACCAGCTTCAGCCCGGCTCTGATGGCCGCTGGTTCTGACCCGTGTGCAAAGTTTCAAGAGTTTTCGAGCATGTTAAGGGCCCCAAAAGTGCCCGAATAGTCGCTAGAAAAAAAATAAAATAAAAAAAAATATAATAAATATAGCTGCGAGCAGCGATTGCGGGCCCAAGCCGGTGGTACCAACCCCGGTGCCTAAAGGCACCGGGATGGCGGTACCGCCGGCTTTGGCCCTCCATCGCTGCTCGCAGCTAGATTTTTATATATATATATATATATATATATATATATATATATATATATATATATATATATATATATATATATACACTCACCGGCCACTTTATTAGGTACCCCATGCTAGTAACGGGTTGGACCCCTTTTGCCTTCAGAACTGCCTCAATTCTTCGTGGCATAGATTCAACAAGGTGCTGGAAGCATTCCTCAGGGAGTTTGGTCCATATTGACATGATGGCATCACACAGTTGCCGCAGATTTGTCGGCTGCACATCCATGATGCGAATCTCCCGTTCCACCACATCCCAAAGATGCTCTATTGGATTGAGATCTGGTGACTGTGGAGGCCATTTGAGTACAGTGAACTCATTGTCATGTTCAAGAAACCAGTCTGAGATGATTCCAGCTTTATGACATGGCGCATTATCCTGCTGAAAGTAGCCATCAGAAGTTGGGTACATTGTGGTCATAAAGGGATGGACATGGTCAGCAACAATACTCAGGTAGGCTGTGGCGTTGGACGATGCTCAATTGGTACCAAGGGGCCCAAAGAGTGCCAAGAAAATATTCCCCACACCATGACACCACCACCACCAGCCTGAACCGTTGATACAAGGCAGGATGGATCCATGCTTTCATGTTGTAGACGCCAAATTCTGACCCTGACCATCTGAATGTCGCAGCAGAAATCGCAGACTCATCAGACCAGGCAACGTTTTTCCAATCTTCTATTGTCCAATTTCGATGAGCTTGTGCAAATTGTAGCCTCAGTTTCCTGTTCTTAGCTGAAAGGAGTGGCACCCGGTGTGGTCTTCTGCTGCTGTAGCCCATCTGCCTCAAAGTTCGACGTACTGTGCGTTCAGAGATGCTCTTCTGCCCACCTTGGTTGTAACGGGTGGTTATTTGAGTCACTGTTGCCCTTCTATCAGCTCGAACCAGTCTGGCCATTCTCCTCTGACCTCTGGCATCAACAAGGCATTTCCGCCCACAGAACTGCCGCTCACTGGATGTTTTTTCTTTTTTCGGACCATTCTCTGTAAACCCTAGAGATGGTTGTGCGTGAAAATCCCAGTAGATTAGCAGTTTCTGAAATACTCAGACCAGCCCTTCTGGCACCAACAATCATGCCTCGTTCAAGTCACTCAAATCACCTTTCTTCCCCATACTGATGCTTGGTTTGAACTGCAGGAGATTGTCTTGACCATGCTGCTACATGCCTAAATGCACTGAGTTGCCGCCATGTGATTGGCTGCTTAGAAATTAAGTGTTAACGAGCAGTTGGACAGGTGTACCTAATAAGTGGCGGTGAGTGTATATATATATATATATATATATATATAAAGCCGGTGGCACCGCCACCTTGGTGCCTTTTGGGTTATTCTGCACGACGTGCAAAAACGTAACCCCTGCTTTGGAATACATACTAGTATGTATTCCACAATTGGAATACATACTAACATACTAGTCAGAACTGAATAGTTGATATCTGAATGACAGATCACCATAGAAGTCAATGGAAAAAATGTGACTAGTAGTAACAAAAGAATAGTTACTAGTCACCATTGAAATAAGTACTAGTGTCTAATGAATAAGTACTAGTATCTATTTAATAGATACTAGTATCTAATGAATAAGTACTAATAACTAATTAATAAGCATTGGTATGTAATGAATAAGGACTAGCATCTAATGAATAAGTACTAGTATCTAATAAATAAGGACTAGTGTCTAATGAATAAGTACTAGTATCTTTAAAAAGGTACTACTACCTAAAGAATAAACACTAGTATCTAAAGAAAAGGCACTAGTATCTAAAGAATAAGCACTAGTAGCTAATGAATAAGTACTAGTACTTAATGGAATAGATACTAGTATCTAAAAAATAAGTACTAGTAGCATGAAAATAGAGACTAGTAGGTTAAAATGATTAAATGTTAAAACGGTTTGCCATACTCTATCTGTCGTTTCGACTAGTCACAATTACGTTACAGATATCTTAAATGATAATACAAACTATCCAAAATGTAATTACGACTAGAAAGACGTTGTTGATATCTACAATGTTAATTACGAATAGTCAAACTTAGCTTTTAAATGTTAAAAGGGCTTGCCATACAGAAGTGTAGGCTCAGAGAGACACTCAACATTTTCAAACCAAAATATCTGACTTTCTGTGGGTCCTAGCTCATGAGTGTAAATTAGAAAGTTGTCCGGCTTGAGGAGAATATATGAATATATGAAACGATGAGATCAACATGTGTACTGAGTTTCATATTATTACATGCAAGCGTGTTTGATTTATGGACCAAGTTTTTGGACCCCGTTCCAGGGGGCGCTGTCTAGCCCCCTTGCCACACCCGGGTACCATCTTCAGCCCGGCTCTGATGGCTGTGGGATCTGACCTGTGTGCAAAGTTTCAAGAGTTTTCAAACCCATTAAGGGCCCCAAAAGCCGCTAAGAGACTCAAAATCATCAAAAAAAAAGGAATGTTAAAGTTTGATGCGTTGCTATGGCAACATTATCTTAGATATTGAATAATGCTTTCACAGCTCTTCATCTGGCGTGTGTTTACATTTGAAGCAAATCGGGTAAAAGTAAGAGTGCGATTTCAAAGCATTTTGAAAGTGAAACACTTTCTGCTGCCAGTTGGTGGCGCTATATATTTGACTCACATCTATGTGACTGACCTCTTACAACGAACACACTGCTGAAGTTTCATCAAGATCAGTTAATGTATGCAGAAGTTTTAACACACTTCCTTTTTGATTTATTTACTTACTTTTTTGATTTATGGACCAAGTTAATTTAATTAATACACTAATTATATAAAACTATTGTCAATGCACTACAATTAAACAGGTTATATGCCTTTACTTATAAAAAAAATAAAAATAAAAACTTATGTAAAAAATACCAGGCTTAAGAAATGTATTTACTTTAGCAGGCCAGACACACAGTGAAATGATTAAGCCCCCTCCCCCTACACACACACACACACACAGACTGTGTGACAGGCCTAGGTTTAGAAAGAGCATGATCATATTCAAACTACAATATCTGACTTTCTGTGGGTTTGAGCTTATTATTGTTAATTAGAAAGTTGTTTGGCTTGAATAGAACAATATACACGGCAAGTTTTGTAACTGTCAGTAAAACTAACCAAGTTATAACACACTTTATGTGTCCTTTTTTAGTCAAAAAAATCCGCCACGGCCAAACCGTTCGAGATATCAAAAATCCGTCCGGAATATAGCATCCTCAATGTCTTGACTTCATGCACACCGAGTTTGGTGGTGATTGGTAACAGCATGGGTTGTAATTTGATGTTTTTCTAGGACAATTATTTAAAAAAAAAAAACATAATTCCCGACTTCCGTTTGAACTGTCGTAAAACTTAGAGCACGAAAGTTGTTTGGCCTGATGTGATCTATGAGTGTACCGAGTTTCATATTAATCCATGCACGTGTGTTTGATTTATGGACAAATGTCGAATCCCTAAAAGAATGCATCCTAAAAGAATGGTAAAGTTTGATGCGTCGCCACGGCAACAGTTTCAAAGATATCAAGAATCCATTCATAGGTCTTCATCTGCCGTGTATGTACATTATACAGATGAAGTTTGAAGCAAATCGGGTAAAAATAAGAGGGTGATTTCAAAGCATTTTGAAAGTGACACACTTCCTGCTGCCAGTTGGTGGCGCTATAACTTTGACTCACAATAGTCACATCCATGTGATCGTCCTCTTACAGCGAACGCACTGCTGAAGTTTCATCCAGATCAGTTAATGTATGCTGAAGTTATGACACACTTCCTGTTTCACGTTTCTCGCCATAATTTCGTTTCCTCGCCACGGCCAAACCGTTCGAGATATCAAAAATCCCCACACAAACTTTCATCCTCAATGTCTTGACTTCACGCTGACCGAGTTTCGTCGAATTTGGATCAGAGCTCTAGGAGGAGTATTTAAAAGTTCATTGCGTGTGTTTTACAAAAAAACCTCAATAGCCGACTTCCTGTTGGGCTGGGGTAAAAAGCAAGAACGCGAGGTATAGATGAAATTCTGCTATCGACATGTGTACCGAGTTTCATATTATTACATGCAAGTGTGTTTGAGTTATGGACCAGGTGTTCGGACCCCATTCCAGGGGGCGCTGACGAGCCGCCCTGCCACGCCCGGGTACCAGCTTCAGCCCGGCTCTGATGGCCGCGGGTTCTGACCCGTGTGCAAAGTTTCAAGAGTTTTCGAGCATGTTAAGGGCCCCAAAAGTGCCCGAATAGTCGCTAGAAAAAGAAAAAAAAAAAAAAAAAATAAAAAAAAAAAAAATAATCGGAAGGAAAACAATAGGGCTCTGCGCCCTTTCAGGGCTTGGGCCCTAAATATATATATATATATATATATATAAATAATAGCTGCGAGCAGCGACTGCGGGCCCAAGCCGGTGGTACTTAACCCCGGTGCCTAAAGGCACCGGGATGGCGGACCGCCGGCTTTGGCCCTCCATCGCTGCTCGCAGCTATATTTATATATATATTTATATATATATATATATATATATATATATATATATATATATGCACACACACACACACACACGTGAGAGCTGTCAGTTAAACGCGTGATCAGCGGCGTTAACGCAAACCCATTTTAACGGCGTTAATTTTTCTATCGCGCGATTAACGGTCTTTTTGTCCTAGCAAACTTTGTAGTTTTTTCACATACTTTTGCAACAGGACGCGCATGCGTCCCTGATCCATTTCAGCGTCTCGCGCTCGTCATCCACTCAAAGCCGGCTCGCAAGCCCAAACGAGTGTGTGCGGCGTGCCTGATGTTTGTTTCCGGTCTAGCTAGATCCGCTTGCGCTTTGGTCGAAGAAGCAACGAAACGTCTCGCGCGGCGCAAGCAATTGAAATGAATGGGTTTCAGAGCGCAGCGCGAGGACGCTTTGTGCCGCACACACTCGTTTCAGCTTGCAAGCCGGACAAATAGTAACGTTATGTTTTGAGTGGATGACGAGCGCGAGACGCCGAAATGGATGCCAATGAGATTCTGAATGTAAAGTTTACTTTTAAAAAGTTGCCAAATTGTCCCATTGACAAGACCAAAGCGATCTGTATGTTTTGTCATTATGAACTGAGCTATAATCATCGCAGTACGTCTGAGCCTGAAACACCACTTGATGTTGGCCAAAGCAAACACACACACAAACACAGATGATGCTATCTCCACCCCCTCGTCAATATCAGGACCTCGTCAGTATTTCTTTCACCCTTTTATTGATAGACAGTGTTACATTGCGTGAGAGATTATTTAGGCTATATATGTTAGAGTGAAATTGAACACTATTCCAATGTTATTTTCAATAATAATAATTAAAAAAAACATTTGCACTAAACAAGCCAATCCACTTTTCCATGTTGATAAGAGCATTAAAATGAGAAAAAAATGTAACAAAAAGAAATCAAAAGACATTAAGAATAGATAAAAATGTGCGATTAATCGCGAGTTACTATGACATTAATGCGATTAATCGCGATTAGATCTTTGAATCGTTTGACAGCACTACATATATATATATAAGCCGGTGGCACCGCCACCTTGGTGCCTTTAGGGTTATTCTGCACGACGTGCAAAAACGTAACCCCTGCTTTGGAATACATACTAGTATGTATTCCACAATTGGAATACATACTAACATACTAGTCAGAACTGAATAGTTGATATCTGAATGACAGATCACCATAGAAGTCACTGGAAAAAATGTGACTAGTAACAAAAGAATAGTTACTAGTCACCATTGAAATAAGTACTAGTGTCTAATGAATAAGTACTAGTATCTATTTAATAGGTACTAGCATCTAATGAATAAGTACTAGTAACTAATTAATAAGCATTGGTATGTAATGAATAAGGACTAGCATCTAATGAATAAGTACTAGTATCTAATAAATAAGGACTAGTGTCTAATGAATAAGTACTAGTATCTTTAAAAGGTACTAGTACCTAAAGAATAAACACTAGTATCTAAAGAAAAGGCACTAGTATCTAAAGAATAAGCACTAGTAGCTAATGAATAAGTACTAGTACTTAATGGAATAGATACTAGTATCTAAAAATAAGTACTAGTAGCATGAAAATAGAGACTAGTAGGTTAAAATGATTAAATGTTAAAACGGCTTGCCATACTCTATCTGTCGTTTCGACTAGTCACAATTACGTTACAGATATCTTAAATGATAATACAAACTATCCAAATGTAATTACGACTAGAAAGACGTTGTTGATATCTACAATGTTAATTACGATAGTCAAACTTAGCTTTTAAATGTTAAAAGGGCTTGCCATACAGAAGTGTAGGCTCAGAGAGACACTCAACATTTTCAAACCAAAATATCTGACTTTCTGTGGGTCCTAGCTCATGAGTGTAAATTAGAAAGTTGTCCGGCTTGAGGAGAATATATGAATATATGAAACGATGAGATCAACATGTGTACTGAGTTTCATATTATTACATGCAAGCGTGTTTGATTTATGGACCAAGTTTTTGGACCCCGTTCCAGGGGGCGCTGTCTCAGCCCCCTTGCCACACCCGGGTACCATCTTCAGCCCGGCTCTGATGGCTGTGGGATCTGACCTGTGTGCAAAGTTTCAAGAGTTTTCAAACCCATTAAGGGCCCCAAAAGCCGCTAAGAGACTCAAAATCATCAAAAAAAAGGAATGTTAAAGTTTGATGCGTTGCTATGGCAACATTATCTTAGATATTGAATAATGCTTTCACAGCTCTTCATCTGGCGTGTGTTTACATTATACAGATGAAGTTTGAAGCAAATCGGGTAAAAGTAAGAGTGCGATTTCAAAGCATTTTGAAAGTGAAACACTTTCTGCTGCCAGTTGGTGGCGCTATATATTTGACTCACATCTCATGTGATCGACCTCTTACAACGAACACACTGCTGAAGTTTCATCAAGATCAGTTAATGTATGCAGAAGTTTTAACACACTTCCTTTTTGATTTATTTACTTACTTTTGTTGATTTATGGACCAAGTTAATTTAATTAATACACTAATTATATAAAACTATTGTCAATGCACTACAATTAAACAGGTTATATGCCTTTACTTATAAAAAAAATAAAAATAAAAACTTATTTAAAAAATACCAGGCTTAAGAAATGTATTTACTTTAGCAGGCCAGACACACAGTGAGAACTGACTTAAGCCCCTCCCCTTACACACACACACAGAGACTGTGTGTCAAAAGACTCAAAATCACACACACACACAGACTGTGTGACAGGCCCTAGGCTCAGAAAGAGCATGATCATATTCAAACTACAATATCTGACTTAAAGTGAAACACTTTCTGCTGCCAGTTGGTGGCGCTATATATTTGACTCACAATAGTCACATCCATGTGATCGGCCTCTTACAACGAACACACTGCTGTAGTTTCATCAAGATCAGTTAATGTATGCAGAAGTTTTAACACACTTCCTTTTTGATTTATGGACCAAGTTAATTTAATTAATACACTAATTATATAAAACTATTGTCAATGCACTACAATTAAACAGGTTATATGCCTTTACTTATAAAAAAATAAAAATAAAAACTTATTTAAAAAATACCAGGCTTAAGAAATGTATTTACTTTAGCAGGCCAGACACACAGTGAAATGATTAAGCCCCCTCCCCTACACACACACACACACACACACACACACACCACACAGACTGCGTGACAGGCAAAGACAGGCCTAGGCTCAGAAAGAGCATGATCATATTCAAACTACAATATCTGACTTTCTGTGGGTTTGAGCTTATTATTGTTAATTAGAAAGTTGTTTGGCTTGAATAGAACAATATACACGGCAAGTTTTGTAACTGTCAGTAAAACTAACCAAGTTATAACACACTTTATGTGTCCTTTTTTAGTCAAAAAAATCCGCCACGGCCAAACCGTTCGAGATATCACAAATCCGTCCGTAATTTAGCATCCTCAATGTCTTGACTTCATGCATACCGAGTTTGGTGGTGATTGGTAACAGCATGGGTTGTAATTTGATGTTTTTCTAGGACATTTATTTAAAAAAAAAAAACATAATTCCCGACTTCCGTTCGAACTGTCGTAAAACTTAGAGCACGAAAGTTGTTTGGCCTGATGTGATCTATGAGTGTACCGAGTTTCATATTAATCCATGCACGTGTGTTTGATTTATGGACAAATGTTCGAATCCCTAAAAGAATGCATCCTAAAGAATGGTAAAGTTTGATGCGTCGCCACGGCAACAGTTTCAAAGATATCAAGAATCCATTCATAGGTCTTCATCTGCCGTGTATTTACATTATACAGATGAAGTTTGAAGCAAATCGGGTAAAAAATAAGAGGGTGATTTCAAAGCATTTTGAAAGTGACACACTTCCTGCTGCCAGTTGGTGGCGCTATAACTTTGACTCACAATAGTCACATCCATGTGATCGTCCTCTTACAGCGAACGCACTGCTGAAGTTTCATCCAGATCAGTTAATGTATGCTGAAGTTATGACACACTTCCTGTTTCACGTTTCTCGCCATAGTTTCGTTTCCTCGCCACGGCCAAACCGTTCGAGATATCAAAAATCCCCACACAAACTTTCATCCTCAATGTCTTGACTTCACGCTGACCGAGTTTCGTCGAATTTGGATCAGAGCTCTAGGAGGAGTATTTAAAAGTTCATTGCGTGTGTTTTACAAAAAAACCTCAATAGCCGACTTCCTGTTGGGCTGGGGTAAAAGTAAGAACGCGAGGTATAGATGAAATTCTGCTATCGACATGTGTACCGAGTTTCATATTATTACATGCAAGTGTGTTTGAGTTATGGACCAGGTGTTCGGACCCATTCCAGGGGGCGCTGACGAGCCGCCCTGCCACGCCCGGGTACCAGCTTCAGCCCGGCTCTGATGGCCGTGGGTTCTGACCCGTGTGCAAAGTTTCAAGAGTTTTCGAGCATGTTAAGGGCCCCAAAAGTGCCCCGAATAGTCGCTAGAAAAAAAAAAAAAAAAAAAATAAAAAAAAATATAGCTGCGAGCAGCGATCGCCGGGCCCAAGCCGGTGGCACCGCAACCCCGGTGCCTAAAGGCACCGGGATGGCGGTACCGCCCGGCTTTGGCCCTCCATCGCTGCTCGCAGCTTATATTTATACATATATATATATATATATATATATATATATATATATATATATATATATATATATATATAAAGCCGGTGGCACCGCCACCTTGGTGCCTTTAGGGTTATTCTGCACGACGTGCAAAAACGTAACCCCTGCTTTGGAATACATACTAGTATGTATTCCACAATTGGAATACATACTAACATACTAGTCAGAACTGAATAGTTGATATCTGAATGACAGATCACCATAGAAGTCAATGGAAAAAATGTGACTAGTAACAAAAGAATAGTTACTAGTCACCATTGAAATAAGTACTAGTGTCTAATGAATAAGTACTAGTATCTATTTAATAGGTACTAGTATCTAATGAATAAGTACTAGTAACTAATTAATAAGCATTGGTATGTAATGAATAAGGACTAGCATCTAATGAATAAGTACTAGTATCTAATAAATAAGGACTAGCATCTAATGAATAAGTACTAGTATCTAATAAATAAGGACTAGTTTCTAATGAATAAGTACTAGTATCTTTAAAAAGGTACTAGTACCTAAAGAATAAACACTAGTATCTAAAGAAAAGGCACTAGTATCTAAAGAATAAGCACTAGTAGCTAATGAATAAGTACTAGTACTTAATGGAATAGATACTAGTATCTAAAAAATAAGTACTAGTAGCATGAAAATAGAGACTAGTAGGTTAAAATGATTAAATGTTAAAACGGCTTGCCATACTCTATCTGTCGTTTCGACTAGTCACAATTGCGTTACAGATATCTTAAATGATAATACAAACTATCCAAAATGTAATTACGACTAGAAAGACGTTGTTGATATCTACAATGTTAATTACGAATAGTCAAACTTAGCTTTTAAATGTTAAAAGGGCTTGCCATACAGAAGTGTAGGCTCAGAGAGACACTCAACATTTTCAAACCAAAATATCTGACTTTCTGTGGGTCCTAGCTCATGAGTGTAAATTAGAAAGTTGTCCGGCTTGAGGAGAATATATGAATATATGAAACGATGAGATCAACATGTGTACTGAGTTTCATATTATTACATGCAAGCGTGTTTGATTTACGGACCAAGTTTTTGGACCCCGTTCCAGGGGGCGCTGTCTAGCCCCCTTGCCACACCCGGGTACCATCTTCAGCCCGGCTCTGATGGCTGTGGGATCTGACCTGTGTGCAAAGTTTCAAGAGTTTTCAAACCCGTTAAGGGCCCCAAAAGCCGCTAAGAGTCTCAAAATCATCAAAAAAAAGGAATGTTAAAGTTTGATGCGTTGCTATGGCAACATTATCTTAGATATTGAATAATGCTTTCACAGCTCTTCATCTGGCGTGTGTTTACATTATACACATGAAGTTTGAAGCAAATCGGGTAAAAGTAAGAGTGCGATTTCAAAGCATTTTGAAAGTGAAACACTTTCTGCTGCCAGTTGGTGGCGCTATATATTTGACTCACATCCATGTGATCGACCTCTTACAACGAACACACTGCTGAAGTTTCATCAAGATCAGTTAATGTATGCAGAAGTTTTAACACACTTCCTTTTTGATTTATTTACTTACTTTTTTGATTTATGGACCAAGTTAATTTAATTAATACACTAATTATATAAAACTATTGTCAATGCACTACAATTAAACAGGTTATATGCCTTTACTTATAAAAAAATAAAAATAAAAACTTATGTAAAAAATACCAGGCTTAAGAAATGTATTTACTTTAGCAGGCCAGACACACAGTGAAATTATTAAGCCCCCTCCCCCTACACACACACACAGAGACTGTGTGTCAAAAGACTCAATCACACACACACACAGACTGTGTGACAGGCCTAGGCTCAGAAAGAGCATGATCATATTCAAACTACAATATCTGACTTTCTGTGGGTTTGAGCTTATTATTGTTAATTAGAAAGTTGTTTGGCTTGAATAGAACAATATACACGGCAAGTTTTGTAACTGTCAGTAAAACTAACCAAGTTATAACACACTTTATGTGTCCTTTTTTAGTCAAAAAAATCCGCCACGGCCAAACCGTTCGAGATATCAAAAATCCGTCCGGAATATAGCATCCTCAATGTCTTGACTTCATGCACACCGAGTTTGGTGGTGATTGGTAACAGCATGGGTTGTAATTTGATGTTTTTCTAGGACAATTATTTAAAAAAAAAAAACATAATTCCCGACTTCCGTTTGAACTGTCGTAAAACTTAGAGCACGAAAGTTGTTTGGCCTGATGTGATCTATGAGTGTACCGAGTTTCATATTAATCCATGCACGTGTGTTTGATTTATGGACAAATGTTCGAATCCCTAAAAGAATGCATCCTAAAAGAATGGTAAAGTTTGATGCGTCGCCACGGCAACAGTTTCAAAGATATCAAGAATCCATTCATAGGTCTTCATCTGCCGTGTATGTACATTATACAGATGAAGTTTGAAGCAAATCGGGTAAAAATAAGAGGGTGATTTCAAAGCATTTTGAAAGTGACACACTTCCTGCTGCCAGTTGGTGGCGCTATAACTTTGACTCACAATAGTCACATCCATGTGATCGTCCTCTTACAGCGAACGCACTGCTGAAGTTTCATCCAGATCAGTTAATGTATGCTGAAGTTATGACACACTTCCTGTTTCACGTTTCTCGCCATAGTTTCGTTTCCTCGCCACGGCCAAACCGTTCGAGATATCAAAAATCCCCACACAAACTTTCATCCTCAATGTCTTGACTTCTAGCTGACCGAGTTTCGTCGAATTTGGATCAGAGCTCTAGGAGGAGTATTTAAAAGTTCATTGCGTGTGTTTTACAAAAAAACCTCAATAGCCGACTTCCTGTTGGGCTGGGGTAAAAAGCAAGAACGCGAGGTATAGATGAAATTCTGCTATCGACATGTGTACCGAGTTTCATATTATTACATGCAAGTGTGTTTGAGTTATGGACCAGGTGTTCGGACCCCATTCCAGGGGGCGCTGACGAGCCGCCCTGCCACGCCCGGGTACCAGCTTCAGCCCGGCTCTGATGGCCGCGGGTTCTGACCCGTGTGCAAAGTTTCAAGAGTTTTCGAGCATGTTAAGGGCCCCAAAAGTGCCCGAATAGTCGCTAGAAAAAGAAAAAAAAAAAAAGAAAAAAAGAAAAAAAAAAAAAAAAAAAATAATCGGAAGGAAAACAATAGGGCTCTGCGCCCTTTCAGGGCTTGGGCCCTAATAAATAAAAATAATCGGAAGGAAAACAATAGGGCTCTGCGCCCTTCAGGGCTTGGGCCCTAATAATAATCGGAGGAAAACAATAGGGCTCTGCGCCCTTTCAGGGCTTGGGCCCTAAAAACAACAACAACGATTGCCCTGCTCTGCCTCTGATTGGCTAGTACTTGTTGCCATCTGGGTCAGAGCCAATTAGAAGCAGGATGTGGGTGGGAAAAAACTCTATGAATGGGGAACGGGAGAGAGGGAACAGGCAAGACAAACTCCTACGTTTAAATAACATAGAAAATATCTGCTTGGCAACGAGCTGGAAGCAAGCCCAAATAAGCAACTACACTTTAGAAACAAGCCCAAAAAAACGCGACCCGCGACTCCCATTATTTGCAAGCGACTTTACAGAAAAACAAGCCCAAAGTCGCTTAGAATAAGCGGACTTGGCAACACTGTTCAAAACACGAGCGTCAGTGATTGAATGTCAAAAAGTGCAGTTTGAACGCCCCGCCCTCAGCCGAACTGGAGATTTTGATTGGTTTTGCACCCGAGTCAGATCTGTCCGTTATTGGCTGAATGGCTTCAGATCTGTCTGTCATTGGCTGAAGGGCTTCAGAACTGTCTGTTATTGGCTGAAGCGCAGTGCTCCACCGCAGTAGTTTGAATTGTCTGTCAAACGTCAGCTTGCCCTGTTGCTCCGTCGGCACCTTTGTCAAAGTACTTTGTACTTTTTTTGAAATATAAATGTAAAGAAGTTGAATATTTTATTTTTATTTTACTCAAGTAAGAGTAAAAGTACCATAATTTAATTATACTCAAGAAAGTAGAAAAAATGAAAAAATCTACTCAAGTACTGTAACGAAAGTATTTGTAATTAGTTACTTTCCACCACTGCAGTGGAGTATCCCTTTAATAACAAGTATGATGATGAAGGTACCCAATAACTGCTGAATATGCCGTCATTCCTGAGATCCAAGATTCAAGACAAATTACATTGCTGTAGACAAACTTCCAAAGATCAAGGCCAAGGTGATGTCTGATATGAAAGAAGTATCACACAAGGTGAGATGGTGTATGGGTAAATTGACTGGTAGTGTCACAGTTCAATAATATGTATAATTATGGTTTAATGTTTTTCTGTTGTCTGTTGTGTTTGTTCTCATAGGATGCAGTGAATTCTGAGAGCGCCACAGGGAGACAGAATGTAGACACAGATCTACCTTCATCAGCCAAAAAAACAACAACAAAGAAGTCTCTGGGAAGCTTTTTCAAGAGTGTCTCAGCCATGCCAGCATCTGTGGAGCTTGAAGAAGCCATTGCCTCCAGAGAATGAACAGCTATCTGTTTACTCCCTATATCGGACAGTGAGGAAGATCCTCTTCAATGGTGGAAACTACATCAAATTAACTTCCCAAGATTGAGCAAGCTTGCTCGAAAATATCTGTGCATTCCAGCTACAAGCTCACCATCTGAGAGGGTGTTTAGCACTGGAGGGAATGTGGTGACATGCCAACGTTCATGCTTGAAACCAGAAATGGTGGATATGCTGGTTTTCTTAGCAGAAAACCTTTAAACATTTAAAGCAGCTAGATTCTGCCACTGTTCTTCTAATTGAAGTTATTTTGGAGACTTTAGTCTGTTTTTTGTTTTGTTTTGTTTGTTTAATTACCCACATTCATTTATTTATTGTGGCCAAATGTCTGTTCTAGAGACGTGTTAACTTTTCTATAAAGCTCTAATTGGTTTCCTTTGGAAATATGTTTCAAATTCACACAGAATGCACGTTTGTGTAAAAATTGTGATTAAAAAAAAAAAAAAAATATATATATATATATATATATGTATCGCACAGCTTTAATATATATATATATACATATATATATATATATATATATATATATATATATATATATATATATATATATATATATATATATATTCATAGATGCCACCTACGTCACTACAAATAGAATGTCGCCATATTTGCAACCGACTCGCCGCGGTGCGGCCGCCCAAAGTGCCTTTGAATGAGACAGAGAGACAGAGATACCTGGAGAAAATTACAAATTTAGGCTCCGATCCTAATTTGTTACCCCCAGTTTTCTTTAGTCCATTATTATCTGCCCCAGGCTTGCCCTAATTGGCCATGATATCGAAATACATAAGTCATAGAGCGCACGCGTTCATGAGAGTCGAGGCGATGTCATTATTGAATCTTCTGCAGCGGTTCGGCTGGCATGAATGAATCTTTCTAATCCGAACAGCAGCACTGAGAGAGACACCTGCATCAGCACAGTCAGAGACATCAGTCAAATATCATAAAAGACTGCCATATCTGTCTGAAAGAACAGATGTTCAGTAAACTTACAGAGAAGGTTAATCACAAATATCGAAATGAGTCTTTTGAGTCGAATCTTTTAGAATGATTTGGCTGCGGTTAAAAGCTATCAAGAGGTAAAACTCTTCGTGATTATAATATAACGACATAAATTGCAGTTTGTTCTCTCACATAAAGCTATCATATTAATAAATAACAGATATTAATATAACGGACGAGTTCGTATTAGATCACTTTTATGGTACTTTTGTGGTGTTTTTTGTCTTTTATTATTATTATTTTTTGCTTGACAGCCCCCAGTCGGCTGTTACTCATTCACTTTCATTACATCGACAAGAAGAGTCTCTATTAGGCTACATAATTCAAAAATGTCCCTTTGTCTTCCACGGAAAGTAAACTTAAGGATTTGCACATGATGGTGAGTAGTTAAGTGACGGCAGAGTTATCATTTTTGGAAGAACTAACGTTAGTCCTTTAATATGTATTTCAAGGCTGAGATTATGCATCGTCTGCAGAACTAACATTAACGTTACTTACACAAAAATAACATCTAAAGCACATGTGACGAAGACAATATGAACTTCAGAAAAATATTTATTAGATTTAGGTAGACAGACAGTTATGTCAAAATAACCCCAAATCTAATAACTTACCACGATAAAGTGCATTTAAACAGATCCAACAAATTAAATGAAGAAAAAACATTATCTGTCGATATCTGTTTGTATAATGTTGGCCACTGAGAGTATAATAGAAATATAATTAACCATAAGCCAGCAACATGAGACTTCAAGTCTTTAAAAAAATGATTTTCTCTTTCTCTCTTCTTTTGGTATGGAATAAAATACCAGTTCAGGGTTCGTCTTTCGGCTGTTTTTGCAGACCGACTGCACAACACATTGCAGGCATTAATGTGACCGTCGGTCGCAAAGATGGCGGCGCAAAGCTACAGTGACGTCACGTGAACCGAATGAATACACACACACACACACACACACACACACACAAACACACACTATATATATAGTTTGAGTTCTACTATTAAAGTGTTTTAGTACCACTTGTTTTGTCTCTTTATTTGTAGAGAGTTTGGTTTCAAGAATTGAAAAAAAAAACACTATAATGTGTTTATGCTTCAGTTACTACGTGTCAATTATTTACAGTGAATCTGGATAAGGAATATAATAGCCCTAAGTGTAACCTTTCATTAGAGCCCAAAATTATGACTGTAGAGTAAAGCATTCAAGAATAGCAGCATTTTATGTGTCTATGGTCACAAAGGGTCATTTGGAGTCTCCAAGTGTCTTTTTTGGGAAGCGCCTAGACATACACTTAGATAAACATGCGTAAAACGCTAATTTTCTTAGATATTATCATCAAATTTGAAACTCTGTTTGGTAAGGCATCATGCTGTGATCCAGTTGTGTTTTCCAGCTAATAGCTCCCAGCTGTAGTTATCTACTGGCATCTGTTAACAAATGTAGGCGGAATGTTTTTATTTTTATTTTTCAGTGTGTTCAAAGTTATATTACTCAAGACCAGTAAGACTTACAGTGATTCTGACTGTATAGGAACAAACCTCTGAGTGTCACCTTTCAAAAGAGACCTAAGCATGCATACACTCCAAATGGTTCAAGAACAGCATGCACTTTAATTTGGATAGGTCTTTTTTAGGTGTTTTGGGCAAATTTTGCAGGCCTTACGAGAGGCTAATGTTGTCCCGCTGACGGCCGAAACACTGATTGGTGGAGAACAGGCATGACTGATCTGACGTGATAGGAAGACATGAAAGGTTCTTCTGTCACACACACACATTTACTGAGTGAATTTAGTGATGAAACGTCCATTTTATTGCTGACAGTTTGATTCATATGAGCAACATAAAGCACAGATTATTGTGATCTGATGGTTAGTTTAGTGAGATTCGATATTTGAGAACTCCAGTTGTGGTGTCTCCACGCTCTGCTAAACTAACGACTACAGCCCCATTGACTCCACTGTGCAAATGCATTGATGAAGTAAATGGTTGGATGTGTCAAAACTTTCTGCAGTTAAACAAAGACAAAACTGAAGTCATTGCGTTTGGAAACAAAGATGAAGTTCTCAAGGTGAATGCATACCTTGACGCTAGGGGTCTAACAACTACAAATCAAGTCAGGAATCTTGGTGTGTCTCTAGAGTCAGACCTTAGTTTCAATAGTCATGTCAAAGCAATAACTAAATCAGCATACTATCATCTGAAAAATATTGCAAGAATTAGATGCTTTGTTTCCAGTCAAGACTTAGAGAAACTTGTGCATGCTTTCATCACCAGCAGGGTGGATTACTGTAATGGCCTCCTCACTGGCCTTCCTAAAAAGACCATAAGACAGTTGCAGCTCATACAGAACGCTGCTGCCAGGATTCTGAGCAGGACCAGAAAATATGAACACATCACACCAGTCCTCAGGTCTTTACACTGGCTGCCAGTTACATTTAGGATTGATTTTAAAGTATTACTACTGGTATATAAGTCATTCAATGGGTTAGGACCTCAATATATTGCAGATATGCTCACTGAATATAAACCCAACAGATCACTCAGATCATTAGGATCACATCAGCTAGAAATACCAAGGGTTCACTCAAAGCATGGAGAGTCTGCTTTTAGCTATTATGCTGGACCAGCTTCCAGAAGAGATCAGGTGTGCTCCTACACTAGTCACATTTAAATCCAGACTCAAAACACATCTGTTTATCTGTGCATTTACTGAATGAGCACTGTGCCACTGTTCGTCCGACTGTTACTGTACTTCATTTTATTCTAAACTCTTTTAATTTACTGTATTTTATTTTTATCATTATTTTTATTTTTTATTCTAAACTGTTTTAATTATTCTGATTTCTTTTGATTATTTTAATTTCTTCTATGTAAAGCACTTTGAATTGCCATTGTGTATGAAATGTGCTATATAAATAAACTTGCCTTGCCTTGCCTAAACCAACATCAGCGTCGGTCAACGATTCAGTCGTTAAAAACACTGAATCGTGCTGTTCGGCTGAGCTGTGGGTCCAGCGTGTGTGAGTGTGTGTGTGTGGTCGTGTGGCCGTCTCTCACCTGTCCTTCTCAGCGAATCGCTCCAGGCTCTTGAGCCGCTGCTTCTGGTGCATGTTCAGCGTGCAGACACAGCGGCGCGCAGTCCAGGATCTGCAGCAGTGCCGTCAGCCGCTTGATGCAGTCGATGCTGTTGGCGAACACCATGGTGCGGCCCGGGAACTGCAGCAGGAAGTAGTACAGGAACAGGTCCTTGTCCTCCTTGGTGCAGCTGATGCGGCTCTCCGTCGAGCGTCTCCACCGTGGCCTCCTTGCGCGTCAGGTCGATGACCTTGGGCTTGGCCCTCATGCCCACCTTCTCCATGAGGATCTGCAGTTTGCTGCGCTGCTCCGCCCTCTTCTTCTTCTTCTGCGTCAGTCGCGGCGGCAGACTGTGCACCAGCGTCAGCGTGGCGGAGAACACGAACGTCTGCCGCCGCGGGCTGAACTGAGACGTGTTGAGCATCTCCAGCAGACTCTCCAGCTCCGAGAAGTGGCCCTTCTCCACCATGCGGTCGGCCTCGTCGATCACCAGACACCTGAGGACGGGCGGCAGCGCACACACATCAGTCACATGATCTCCACACAGAACACACCGTTATCGCAATCATGATGGTAGAAGAGTTGTGCTTATGACATAGACTGTAAAAAAACATGGACGTAGTGTCCGTGACGTCACCCATTGGTTTCTGAAGAGCGTTTTTGAAGCCTAAAGTGGGCGGGGCCGGCCGTCACCTCTCGTCACTACCGGATAAATTAAAATGGGCAAAGAGGCGGGACTCGGGTGGAGCTGAGATACTAACGCTATGCTACTGCTCTCGCGCTGAATTGAAAAAGTAAAGCCAATGGTTAAAGTTCATGTTTTTGCCATTCGAAATATTATAATAGTTAAGACGTAACTAAAAGTGAGACTATTTACTTTACTTTTTTATCAACTTTATTAATCTCACAAGGGGCAATTAGTTAAGAGCATTTATACTACAGGGCTGTTGAATGCTTGATTCTGATTAGTTGAGAACGTTCTAAAGGTGTGCAATTATTTTCAGGGAAACGCACGGCTAAAGTTGTTTCAGGCAAGTTTGAACCGCATTACAGTTCCATATCACTGCGCGAGTTAACGGAAAATAGAATTTAATTCATAACAAGAGAAGACATGCAGCCCCATGTGCTTGATCTGAAATATTCGTTGTCTAACTTCACATTCAACTGACACATACAGTTTAATTTTAATAAATAAAGTATAGTCCTATCTATAACAGGCTAAATAGAAAATTAAACTGAATATATAAATAAATGAATAGTCCTGCTGCACGGATTTTAGTAATTATTCCAGATAATATAACAAATAAATAATTATTGATAGGCTTACTTGTTAAAAGGGCTTTGTGTTTTTCATTTATTGGGTTATCTACTGTCAATTATAGAAAACAATAATGAACGAATTAATTAAAACAAAGTTAATAAATAAATAAATAATAATATTAATATTGACGCACATGCTTTTCTGTCTCATTATTTCAACGTCTCTCTCTCTCTAATAACTGCATTAATAACTGCATAAAGCCGGGAAAGACTAGTTTAGGCCTACGCCAGTTATGAATGTAATTTAATACTGACTGATCATGCGCCCAAACACGCGTCCAGCACAGCAGCGCGTTCAGTCTGTGTTCACTCAGATATAAAACCTGCTACAGTCAATGGAAACAGTCGGTCTTCGAATATTTCAGCGAATTGTAAGTGTGTCCCCCATCATTACATTAGTCTGCTATCAGTGACTCAAACCTCCGTTATTTACTACCTCTAAAATGATGTTTTGGAATTAGCAACGGAGGCGTGGGATTAGTAAGAAATTAGTCCTACAAGAGCGCTTTAATGACAAAAACTTGACAAACGTCTTGATATGAATCATCTGAACAATGTTTTGAGGTGTGGTAACTGTAGTATAAGCGGAATAATTGACTTCAGGCCGTCGAATTATCCGAAAAATAATGCACACCCGAGGTGTAACTCCGCTTCGGGTCGTGACCGCATTACCACCTCGGGTGTGCATTATTTTTCTAAATAATTCAACGGCCTGTCGTCAATTATTCCTTACGGATACAAGTACATAACACAGATCACACACATTTCTCACAACATTCAAGCAGTCAACTATGTGCATCGTGATGCATTATTATTCTGCTAGTTAAAAATGTATTAGTTACTTACAATATTGCTCTAAGCTTGTGCATGTGACAGTGATTCAAGGCAAACACAAGTTCAGTCAGCATCTCACGTCAAGTTCGTAAAGAGCTTTAATTCAGTCCATTTTACAATCTGATTTTGGCTGCCTCTCAGTTTCTCAGATGGGTCAAACCAAAGATATTACCTCAGAACTTCAAGTAAATGAACTAGAAATCCGCTGCTCATTCATTGCATGGACGGCTAGAACGCGCTGAAATCATCAGACATCCATTAGTGCACGTGAGGGAAACAGCTGGAAACACAGCGCTGACTTTTCTCTCCATACTCAACAAGACGGAATCCAACGGCGTGCACGGGCGAAGGTATAATACATGTATTAAATTGTATGAAATAATCCCGGAAAAAGCACAAACACAGCTGAGGGTGACGCTAACAGACCGCAGACTAACGACTAGCAGTGAAAGCAGTGGCACCTGTCACTCAAGTAGCCACGCCCTTAATTATGAAGAACTTTAAGGCAAAAATATAATTTAAACAGATGAGTTGTAAAAAATTCACCCCGCTCACAGTTGTCATGAAGAGGAAAATGAGCTCTATAGACCAAAGCCACTTTTTGTGTCTCCAGGCTGTAAACATGTTTTTTTCTGCTGTAAAGTTGGGCATTTTAACATGGGGGAGATACAGATTTGACTCGCTTCTGCAGCCTGCCTCAAGCGGCCACTCTGAGAATTGCAGTTTAATTCACTTCCATGTTGGCTTCAAGAGTGGTGGTGGTTGAGGAGATTCCCTCTCTCTGTAAAGCGCTTTGGGTGCCTGAGAAAGCGCTATATAAATGTAAGGAATTATTATCATTAAGAGAGAGACGGGGAGGTTGCCGCTTGGCTTATGACGACAGTGAGATGATTTCAGTATGAGGACACTTCTGTCGAACGCTCCTGTGTGTGTATTGTGCTGGGTGTGTGTTGACATTGTGCCGAGTGTGTGTTGATATTGTGATGGTTGTGTGTGTTGAGTGTGTTGATATTTTGATGTGTGTGTGTGTTGATACTGTGATGGGTGTGTGTTGATATTGTAATGAGTGTGTGTTGATATTGTGATGGGTGTGTGTGTTGATTGTGATGGGTGTGTGTTGAGTGTGTTGATATTGTGAATGGGTATGTGTGTTGATTGTGATGGGTGAGTGTTGATATTGTGATGGTATGTGTGTTGATTGTGATGGGTGAGTGTTGATATTGTGATGGGTATGTGTGTTGATTGTGATGGGTGAGTGTTGATATTGTGATGGGTATGTGTGTTGATTGTGATGGGTGAGTGTTAATATTGTGATGAGTGTGTGTTGATATTGCGCTGTGTGTGAGAGTGAGGTACCGCAGCTGTCGCAGGTCTTGCAGGTGTGCGTGTCTCTTCTGATCAACTCCCACAGGCGCCCTGGTGTGGCGATGACTGATCTCTGGGCCGTCGCATCAACATTCGCTGCTGCTTCTGCATCGCCATCCATCACCCACCACTAATGCCGTCTTGATACCTGCTCAACATCACAGCACACTATCACATCACAGCCCATCACAGCACCACACCATCACATCACCACAGCATCACCACACCATCACATCACCACACCATCACATCACCACACCATCACATCATCACCACACCATCACATCACCAAACCATCACATCACCACACCATCACAGCACCACACCATCACCACACCATCACAGCACCACACCATCACAGCACCACACCATCACCACACCATCACAGCACCACACCATCACCACACCATCACAGCACCACACCATCACCACACCATCACATCACCACACCATCACATCACCACACCATCACATCACCACACCATCACATCACTACACCATCACAGCACCACACCATCACCACACCATCACATCACCACACCATCACATCACCATCACCATCACCATCACATCACCACACCATCACATCACATCACCACACCATCACATCACATCACCACACCATCACATCACATCACCACACCATCACTCACATCACCACACCATCACATCCATCCCACACCATCACATCACCACACCATCACATCACCACACCATCACATCACCACACCATCACATCACCACACCATCACATCACCACACCATCACATCACCACACCATCACATCACATCACCACACCATCACACCACATCACCACCATCACCATCACCACCACACCATCACATCACCACACCATCACATCACCACACCATCACATCACCACACCATCACATCACATCACCACACCATCACATCACATCACCACCACATCACCACACCATCACAGCTCATCGCCACACCATCACATCACAGCTCATCAACACACCATCACATCACCACAATCACCACACCATCACATCACCACACCATCACATCACAGCCCCATCACAGCTCATCACCACACCATCACATCACCACAATCACATCACCACACCATCACAGGGTTCCTGCACACTTTTTAAAGTAAAATTTAAGGCTTTTTAAGACCTTTTTAAGACCTGAAGAAATCAAAATTAATACCATACATTAGGGGTGTGCAATATTGATAAAAATATATCTCGATGTCTGTTTTCAACGTTTTGTTGATAATAATTAGATGATATTTTACTGATTGTGTTTTTGTGCTGGTGCCATGGCTGGTTTAGGCCTGTTGTTGACAGCAGACTCGCGAAGATATTTATATTCTTCATATTCTGTGCAGTGGTCAGTTCACAGCAGTGACCGAAACTGACAATATTTGCCACCTAAATTGATTTCCAGGGGCATTTTCACCTATATATGGAGATTTTTTTTTCTAAACTTAGAGTTATGCATCACGTTTAATGTCAAATACTAACATTCAAATTAAATTCTACAGTAATTATCATTATTTATTCAATAATACTTAATTACACAACAATTATACAGTATCACTGTTAGCAGTCAAATTAAATCATTCAAAAATCCATATTTGCAGTGCAGAGGTGACACAGAAGCAGCATCAGTAGTGCCATTAATATATACACTCAATTTACAATTGCATAAATAAAGCTATACATTTAAAAAAATCAATAATCAATATTTAAATATGAAATGATTTCTAATTTTAACGTTTTACTTTTAATATGAAACTAAAACCGCCAGTAGGTGGCGGTTAATCACTGACTTAATAAGCGAGTTGAGGGAGTCGTCATTCAACCGATTTGTTCAAACGGCTGGTTCATTCGAGAAAGAAGCAAGTAATTGAATCGTTAAAATGATTCTTTCAAAACACGGATTTCATTCAAGAAATCATCGCTGTCTGTTGCATTGAGAATCTGCTACGGTTTCATTTTGAAATTCTAGTTGGCGAAATAAAGGGAAAACAAACAATATTAATAATGTTATGTATAAAAACGAACTCACAATGTCAATTTATTTTTAATTTAACTATTGTATAACAAATATCACACTTGTGCACGGGAAAAGTGCACTCTTACTGATGTGATATTCTAATATAAGAACATAATTAGGGATGCACCGATACCACTTTTTGGAAAACGAGTACGAGTACGAGTACTTGCATTTCAGTACTCGCCGATACCGATACCGAGTACTTAATAAAAAAAACATGATTTAAAATCAGTTTTAACTATTTTTCCAATTTATTTAATTATATTTTATTTCATTTTATATATATATATATATATATATATATATATATATATATATATATATATATATATATATCTTTTTTTTTTTCTTTCTTTTTTTTTTCCAAATAGTTAAATAAAAAAAATTCAATTCAATGACTATTATTTATGATGGTACATTTATGAAAGCATTGAAGGCTACATGCTGTTTATACGAAAATATTGATGATATTGAGAAATATTGCTTATAAAAAATCAAGAGAAAAAGCAACCTTATGCACACATTATTAGTAGTAGCAATTTTGATTAATAGAGACGTAGTTAAATCTATTGTACAGTAGCCTAATATAATTATTTCTGTCAATTTCTTACCAAACTTTTATTTTGACGGGTTGCCGTGAAGACCTTTGAGTTTCTGTGCGTGTCTGATACATAGACATTGGGCGTTTCTCAATGTCAAAGGGAAGTATCCTTGACATTGAGAAACACCTAGTAAAAGAAATGATATGACGATCGTTTTTCTCAAATGAAACGGTAAAATACCTACCGTTACTCATGAAGTGACTCTCGGAGATGAAATCATGAATCATGTCATCATATCGTGAGGCAGCAGAGACGGAGAACAGCGCGAGCGTCACTCGAGCTTCAGTGTGTGTGAGAGGTAGCTAACGTTAAATGAAACCGCGCGTCTGCACTGTTCATTCACACAGAGACAAGCAGAACATGCAGGTTTTATATTTAAACAGTCGTTTGGCAGTTTAATATACACAGACACACATCAGCAGCGCCGCCGGTCGCCATGTCTCAGCGCTTTCATGATGATGACGCAACTTCACGCCCTTCGTGCATGCATGTGCAAACGGAACTGGGTTTGATCAGGTATTCTGTACCACCGGGACTTGGTACCGTGACGTTTACATTTTTTAGTACCGACTTGGTCCACGCGGCTGACAGGTCTCGTCTCGCCTCGCCTTCTCCCGCTCTGAGCTGCAGCCGGGGCCTGGGGGCGGGCACTCGGCGCCTGTGATTAACCCATTTCTCAGACCGTGGTATCGGTCCCCGGTATCGGGGGACTTTTAACGAGTACGAGTACTTTAAAAAATGTGGTATCGAGGCCGATACCCGATACCGGTATCGGTATCGAGTGCATGCCTGAAACATAATATGATATAAATATAAGACAAAACCTAAATGCATCCAGTAACTGCACACATCACGCAGTTAAAAGCACGAGAGACAACTGCGATGTCAGCTCACACTCACAGTGCCTCACACATCGTTAAAACAATTAGAATATCATAATAGACAATACACATCGCACACCCCTACGCACATAAAGAATGAACTTACAACTGAACTGACATTTGCCAACTTTCTTCTCTCCTCTTTTTTGCGTGTATGAGACAGACGTTATTCTGCCGCGAAATGTGATGTGACGCGAATTGTCACGTGAGCAAGCAAATCCACAAAGATAGAATAGGTAGGGCTGGGCGATATGGCTGAAAACTTTATCACGATATCAGTGTTTCATATCGGTCGATATCGATAATTATTGAATTTTTTATGACCCATTTAAAATAAGGACCAGGAGAAAAAATCTATTACGATTAAACATTTTTATTTTACAATTAACCTTCTTCTGATTATAATCCCAAGACAGAAATGTCAACACAACCATGGAAAACTCAAATAATTAGAAACGAGGCTGAATCCAGCTTTTTATTCGCAGCTTCTTATTGGTGGAACAGATAGCGTCAATAAGAAGCTGCGAATAAGAAGCTGGATTCAGCCTCGTAATGTACACAGAAGTCACGGTTCGGTTTCAGACATCACGTTTCGGTACTATTTTGGTACAAAGGAGTGGAAAGCAAAACAGAAATATAGAAGGCATTTTTATAAATGTCTTAAGCCTTGTATTTTTAAATAAGTTTTATTAATAAAGACATGTAACCAGTTTATCTATAGTGCACTGATAATAGTTTTATGTAATTCGTTTATTAAAGGAGCATAACGCAAGTCTCAGAGTTTTTGCAGAACTACGCCCCCTCTGGCGATAAACGAAACTGCGTGCGCGCTCATGGAATACACGCATACACGCACGTTTGCACGAGCTGTTCATAACCAAAGGACTGGAGCATCAGCCGCACACTGTGCGGCACACATCTTTTGTTACAGTCATAATGAGGTAATACAGTTATAAATCTGCAAGCCATTTAAAATATATGAAAGGAAAGGCATTTGAGTAAATTACACACTTATGTAGGCCTATGTGTGTGTGAGGGGAAAACAGGGGTAACGTTAGTAGAAAACTTAGGCTTTTGTTTCCATCGATCTCCATGTTGAACTGTTTTATGTGCTTACTGTATCCACTTATGATTGTGTTATTATGGAAACACGTTCATGAACACGTTTGAGCCCTAGAGCAGACCGCCCGAGATCTCTCCGTTTGTTGAAAGCCTTCCCGATGTTGACTCTAGTCTTATTCCGACGCCTGGCACTGGACAGACAGAAGTTTTATTTTCTTTGTCTTACGTGGAGTTTGCGTTGGGGTTTGTAATGAACTACAAGCCGGTCTCTTTGGGGCTGTTTTTACACCTGGCCACAATGCGTTTTCTCAGATCTATCTGATTTATCAAAACGATTCCATTACACCTGGTCACATAAATGTGTTTTTGCAAAACGGATATTAATCTGATATTCAATTCCCGCGTTATATAGATTTCATGAAGTGCACGTCACCGAAAGCAACAGATGAGCTGCATTTATTGATCATCGGCTTCGGCTATTTCAAAATCAGCAAAGACAGCAATAAGAGAGAGCGGCAAAAGCCCTGGTATGAGATCATTTCATTTCTTAAGGCTACTTTTAATGAAGATAGTGGAGGTAGAAGGTAACTTAGTGATAATCGTATGCGTCTTACTTTCACTTTCATTTGCGATAGATTGCGGCGCGCTGGTTTGATGAATACACTCGCCTGCTCAGGTGATGCACGTCGTCATATATGACTAAAACAACATGAAAAAGCCTGTTTTCAACAACCAGATGCATTTACACTTGTCCAGTTTCGTCTGGAATACGGCCCAGACCACATCCTCAATGGTTTAGCTCGGATTCAAATCCGTCTGGATTCAACCTGGTCTTTTCACGATCGAAGAAGTTATCCGATCACAGAAAACACATGAAGTGACCAGATGTAGGCTAAACAGCCCCTTTGAATCCATCTTCTACTTTTGGGAAAGTTGACTAAAGTTGCGTCGCTCGAGTTGTCTTCTCTGATACGGAGAACGGCGGCGAATACACTATCCTGCAGACACATAGCCAGGCGAGCGTGAACGCGCGCATGACGTCACGCCCAGGCTCAGATTCGGAGCCCGAATCCCTCTTATATATTTCACTGTACAGGATTATAGAGGCGATCGCAGTGATCAGAGAAGGGCTCATTCAGCCCATCAGGCGATTGTTTCAGCATGTATGGGTTAGAAAACGGCTATTTTTAACATATAATGTTGCGCAATGCACCTTTAAATTAATAAAAAGACCTTGAGATATGTTTTGTAATTGTACCTGAATTAATTTAAAACTAATTAGCAATATTTCAGATCAATATATTTGTTTTCCTTAATTTGAATTAACCTGTTATTCTCATCAGAATTATAAATAGATTTCTGTATAAAAAAATACTACCAACACATTTTATTCTCTTTTTTAATGTGTAACTTAAAAATAAACAGATTAGTGCTCTGTTTTGAGGACAAGAAATGGAAACCAATGCGGTTTGATGATGACTGTCAGAGACTATTTTTGTGACTGTCCAAAAGATGGAACACACAGACTGTTTTAAAAAGGGGTTGGATATAATTTTCTTTTAAAACAGTGTGTGTGTGTGTGTGTGTGTGTGCGTTGGCGACAGTTGTAGGTCACAGTTTGACAAGAAGTACAGTGTGACAAAAGCACAATGTTGTGTTTTATTGCGAGTATAGGCCTACACAATTATAAGTAAACACTTTGCAGACTGAATGATGTCCTGTATTAACAAAATGACAGCGTATGTTTTTATGTCTCCACTGTTTGATCGCACTCGCGTTCACGTGTGTCCTGTCTCTCATCTCTCACACACAAAGTTAGATCGCGCACGTGCTTACTCTCTCTCGCACGCACACACACATACTCCAGCTGACTCCAGCATTACAATCTCGACATCGCATCCTGTTCATTATGCTGTGTTCACATTAGTGCTGGGCGGTGAAGCTCGGTTCAAACCGAAAACCGGTTCATATTTTCGTCACGATTTTGATTTTGCAATAAACCGCCATACCGGTTTAATTACACAACGTTCGGCAACGACCGTTACGACTGCAGCGACCATAGAGTGCGCGACACTGTTTCAGACGGACCCTTTACCCGTTGCACTACTGAGCACTGACGAGTGTAAACAAACAGCAGCGCTCTGTTACGTTACATGGACGATGGATGCTGAAGAATTAATACAACATGACAGTGATGACACCGAAGAACTTGTGCCAAAAAGAGGAGCCGGGTCTGTTGTTTGGAGGTTTTTTGTTTTCCAAAAATCCGACGTCGATAAAAACATAAAACCATTTTATGTAAGTGCTGTCGGGCTAAAATTCTCCGCTGGGAGAATGACCCGGCAACACAGGCAAATTGCTCCAGCGCCTTACGCCACAAACTAGGGATGGGCATTTTTCTAAAATATTGCATTCGAATATTCGGGCTCATAAAAATCGAATATTCAAATATTCGATTTATTTAAATTATGTTTAACAAAAGACGTTATTTTTAAGGTTTTTTTTTTACGTTTTTGTCACCATTTCTGGACAAGCTTACAATTAGGCAATACACAACAAGCTTACAATAGTAATTAAAGTTTTCTTTTAGTTGAAAACATTAAACCGTAGGCCTATGAGTAAACAAAATATATAAAAAAGCATTATTAAAAGCACGCTCAAGCAGCGCGAGCGGAAAAAAAACCCCAATAAAGCAGATTGCGTCAGATATCGTACAGAACGTACACCTATACACACGAGTCAGCAAATGACTGATTATCGTGTTTATATTGTTTCACGTTTATGTTGAGAAAAACAATAATATCTAACGTTACATGCAGGGGCGGCGCCAGCACTTTATACTCGAAGTGAGAAAAGACGCTGCGCTGACAGACGTTTCAGAGACACAAAGAGAACGGTGTTTCTAACAGCACTTTGCATTTTCTGTTCTTAAACCGGTCTCCCCCAACGAAACTTAAAATAAGTGTGTCTCAAAATCATTTTGCTATTAGATAAGTTAACATCTTTGATCACGCGGGGTCCAGCTGCGCTTACCTGCAGTTGTGATGCAATGATGAACAGCTGTCTTTCCTCACTCGACTGTTTGGATTTCATGTGATTTCTCATGGTGATGATATCATAACTCAGATTAATTAATTCATTTGATCAAAAGTAATTCCGTTTAGTAAGATCCTTTTCAAGTAACGTTAATTCTAAACTTCGCGAGGCAGACGACAACATTGTGATCAAATACAGACAACTTGTTAACACACTCCACAGCGCCATCCAGTGCATTTAATTGTAACTGCGAGTTAGTTCTTTAGGATTTATCATGGACTCACTGCATTTACGGCCAGCAAAGCAACGTATTCAAAATTCGAATAGTATTTTATTTTTCGAATAATAATTACATATCGAATATTCGAAAATTCGAATATTCGTGCACATCCCTACCACAAACATGTCTTGAAATATCAAGAATGTATTAAATCAGCCGCGGATTCAGCCGCGATTTAGCGCCCTCCACATCAGCATGTAACACAGGGAAAGCTAAGAGAAAAGTCAAGCTAATTATTGTTTCCATTATACAGGATAATCCTGTGTGCCAAGTAAGTTAGCACTTTATATTTATTTTATGTTTGTTCTGGTTTCTAGAAGCAATACTTTTGAAGGAATAACTAATGCAAGTTGCATAATTTTGTTTTAATTTCTTTAATAGACCTCAAAAGCAATGCAAGACAAGATTTCCTTTTATATTTACTTGAATGCACGTAATGTTCCTGGATTTGTACTTGAACTAGCAAAAGTATTCCAAGTTGTTCTAATTGTGTTGTTTAAAATAAAAGTTCTGTATTTTGACTGCAGTTGTCTTTGCATTTTGATTCCTCACTTCATTAGAATCATGAATGGCTCTTATTTGTAAACAGCATAATTTTCTGGGGCCATGCAAACCTGTATTACTAGTGTGGAATTATTCTACAATATTCACTAATGACAGTAAAATAGACCATCCTAAGTCAATTTACTGCAGTAATTCCTCTCTTAACCAGTAGAAAATGCATTGAACACCTGACTATGCATAAAAAAAATAAATTAAAAAAACCGAACCGAAAAAAACGAAAAACCGTTATGATTTTGAAAAAAACCGTGATATCAATTTTTGGTCAAACCGCCCAGCACTAGTTCACATCAACGCGAATAGAGCGATTATCCAATAATGTCTCACAATTCTAGCCTGCACGGCATGCAGATGAAGGGCACTCATTTTCTGTTTATCAATTACGCGGTTGCTGTAGAAGGAATTCAGCAGCACGAGTGACGAGACATCGAGCGCAATCAAACTGACACAGGTTACATGATTGCCTGTTCAGCGCGTCACTCCCCACGTCGCTAGGTTACCAGAGAGTGCGTGCCTTTGTTAATGCAACCAAACTTGCTTCGCAACCTGTGATTTCTTCCGTCGAAAAAAAAATCTAACGTTATATCGAACACATTTTTTATTGATATCTGAATCATTCAATGTCTATCGTGAATACATATGTTATCGTTTTATCGCCCAGCCCTAAGAATAGGCCAATAAAAAAATAATACGGATGCAAATTTGATGGTTTTAATTTAGAAAACATTTAGATATGACTAAGTTGAAGTGTCATCTAAAATTTAAGACCTTTCATAAGTAAAAATAAGACTTTTTAAGACTTAAGGGCCTTAAATTTTAAAATGTAATTTAAGACTTTTAAAACTTTTTAAGGATCGTGGGAACCCTGCATCACATCACCACACCACACCATCACATCACCACACCACACCATCACAGCCCATCACACTATCACAGCCCATCACATCACCACATCACCACACCATCACACCATCACAGGCCCATCATAATCACCAGCACCATCACATCACCACAGCATCACACCATCACATCACCACACCACACCATCACATCACCACACCATCACAGCCCATCACATCACCACACCATCACATCACCGCAGCATCACACCATCACAGGCCCATCATATCACCACACCATCACATCACCTACAGCATCACACCATCACAGGCCCATCATATCACCACACCAACACACTATCACAGCCCATCACATCACCACATCACAGCCCCATCACATCACCACACCATCACATCACCACAGCATCACATCACAGCCCCATCACATCACCACAGCATCACCACACATCACATCACCACAGCATCACCACACATCACATCACCACACCATCACCACACCATCACATCACAGCCCATCACACCATCACAACCCATCACATCACCACACCATCACAGCACCACACCATCACATCACAACCCCATCACATCACCACACCATCACATCACAGCACCATCACAGTCCCCATCACATCACAGCACCATCACACCAATGATATATATATATATATATATATTTATCAGATGAAGCCACACTGACCTGTGGAAGCGAGCCACGGCATCGATGTGGTGTTTGACCTGAACGGCCAGCTCTCTGGTGGGGGTCAGGATTAGAGCCGAGCAGCGGCTGCTTCGGCGGTTCATCAGCGCGAACAGGGTCATCCGGTCCTCCATCAGGAGCAGGAGCGCTGCAGTCATCACCCTCATCATTCTCCTCACCTGGTCCTCCATCAGCACTCACACAGTCTCCAGGTCCTCCATCAGCGCTGCAGTCCTCGTCCTCATCGCCCCGCGGCTCATCGCTCGTCTCTGTGGCCGGACTCTGTGTCTGACGGCAGGTATAGACTCTCCACACGAGTCTCTGCATCATCAGGGTTCCTGCTTTCATCCGTCTGCTCGTGGCTCGATGCTCCCTTATACTCCAGAATCATGTGGATCATCGGAATACCGAAACACAGCGTCTTCCCACTGCCTGCAGTCAAGAAGAAGAGGACCACATCATGAACTACTGTGACAGTTACAGCAGGACACTTTGAGAAACGTTAACTTGACCAGCGAGTACTAGCTGTGGTTAATCAAATTTATTTGGATTTTGGCTTCCAATGAGCATGAAAACATGATAATTGAGATAAAATGATTTACTGCACTTGACAGAATTACTTTGAGAATCAAAGGCAAGGCAAGTTTATTTACCGTATATAAAACATTTCATACACTATACCAGAGCATTCTTGAACCCTGGTCCTGGAGGGCCACTGACCTCCAGAGTTTAGCTCTAACCCTAAATCAAACACACCTGAGCCAGCTAATTAAGCCTTTTAGGATTACAGGAAAGCTGCATGCAGTTGAGTTTGATCAAGGTTGGACCTAAACTCTGCAGGACGGTGGCCCTCGAGGACCAGGGTTGAGAACCCTTGCACTATACAGAAGGGAATTAAAATGGTGTTGAAAAAAGTGCACCGATACTTCAGAAGTATCGCGATTCTCGCAATTAAATACGCCATGATTCCTAAATGTATTAGTATTGATACTTTTATGAATGACGGCGTTCCAGATTTGTAAGAGTCCAGTGCCTCTCCATGGACGTCCAGTGTTGCTCCTAGCGCACTTGCAGTAAAGAGGCGGCAGCTGTCATGAGGCTAACACTACAGCGAGACGGCTGCACGCGCGAGCACACGTGATACTGTGATGAGGCTAACACTACCGCAAGACGACTGCACGCGCGAGCACACGTGATACTGTGATGAGGCTAACACTACCGCGCAGACGACTGCACGCGCGAGCACACGTGATACTGTGATGAGGCTAACACTACCGCAAGACGACTGCACGCGCGAGCACACGTGATACTGTGATGAGGCTAACACTACCGCGAGACGACTGCACGCGCGAGCACACGTGATACTGTGATGAGGCTAACACTACCGCGAGACGACTGCAGCGCGAGCACACGTGATACTGTGATGAGGCTAACACTACCGCAAGACGACTGCACGCGCGAGCACACGTGATACTGTGATGAGGCTAACACTACCGTCATGACGACTGCAGCACGCGAGCACACGTGATACTGTGATGAGGCTAACACTACCGCAAGACGACTGCACGCGCGAGCACACGTGATACTGTGATGAGGCTAACACTACCGCGAGACGACTGCACGCGCGAGCACACGTGATACTGTGATGAGGCTAACACTGCCGCAAGACGACTGCACGCGCGAGCACACGTGATACTGTGATGAGGCTAACACTACCGCAAGACGACTGCACGCGCGAGCACACGTGATACTGTGATGAGGCTAACACTACCGCGAGACGACTGCACGCGCGAGCACACGTGATACTGTGATGAGGCTAACACTACCGCGAGACGACTGCACGCGCGAGCACACGTGATACTGTGATGAGGCTAACACTACCGCGAGACGACTGCACGCGCGAGCACACGTGATACTGTGATGAGGCTAACACTACCGCGAGACGACTGCACGCGCGAGCACACGTGATACTGTGATGAGGCTGAGGCTACACTACCGCAGTACGACTGCACGCGCGAGCACACGTGATACTGTGATGAGGCTAACACTACCGCGAGACGACTGCACGCGCGAGCACACGTGATACTGTGATGAGGCTAACACTACCGCAAGACGACTGCACGCGCGAGCACACGTGATACTGTGATGAGGCTAACACTACCGCGAGACGACTGCACGCGCGAGCACACGTGATACTGTGATGAGGCTAACACTACCGCGAGACGACTGCACGCGAGCACACGTGATACTGTGATGAGGCTAACACTGACCGCAGATCGACTGCACGCGAGCACACGTGATACTGTGATGAGGCTAACACTACCGCAAGACGACTGCACGCGCGAGCACACGTGATACTGTGATGAGGCTAACACTACCGCAAGACGACTGCACGCGCGAGCACACGTGATACTGTGATGAGGCTAACACTACCGCGAGACGACTGCAGCGCGAGCACACGTGATACTGTGATGAGGCTAACACTACCGCAGACGACTGCACTGCGAGCACACGTGATACTGTGATGAGGCTAACACTACCGCGAGACGACTGCACGCGCGAGCACACGTGATACTGTGATGAGGCTAACACTACCGCGAGACGACTGCACGCGCGAGCACACGTGATACTGTGATGAGGCTAACACTACCGCGAGACGACTGCACGCGCGAGCACACGTGATACTGTGATGAGGCTAACACTACCGTCAGACGACTGCACGCGCGAGCACACGTGATACTGTGATGAGGCTAACACTACCGCAAGACGACTGCACGCGCGAGCACACGTGATACTGTGATGAGGCTAACACTACCGTCGAGACGACTGCACGCGCGAGCACACGTGATACTGTGATGAGGCTAACACTACCGCGAGACGACTGCACGCGCGAGCACACGTGATACTGTGATGAGGCTAACACTACCGCGAGACGACTGCACGCGCGAGCACACGTGATACTGTGATGAGGCTAACACTACCGCGAGACGACTGCACGCGCGAGCACACGTGATACTGTGATGAGGCTAACACTACCGCAGAACGACTGCACGCGCGAGCACACGTGATACTGTGATGAGGCTAACACTACCGCAGACGACTGCACGCGCGAGCACACGTGATACTGTGATGAGGCTAACACTACCGCGAGACGACTGCACGCGCGAGCACACGTGATACTGTGATGAGGCTAACACTACCGCGAGACGACTGCACGCGCGAGCACACGTGATACTGTGATGAGGCTAACACTACCGCAAGACGACTGCACGCGCGAGCACACGTGATACTGTGATGAGGCTAACACTACCGCAGACGACTGCACGCGCGAGCACACGTGATACTGTGATGAGGCTAACACTACCGCGAGACGACTGCACGCGCGAGCACACGTGATACTGTGATGAGGCTAACACTACCGCAAGACGACTGCACGCGCGAGCACACGTGATACTGTGATGAGGCTAACACTACCGCGAGACGACTGCACGCGAGCACACGTGATACTGTGATGAGGCTAACACTACCGCGAGACGACTGCACGCGAGCACACGTGATACTGTGATGAGGCTAACACTACCGCGAGACGACTGCACGCGCGAGCACACGTGATACTGTGATGAGGCTAACACTACCGCGAGACGACTGCACGCGAGCACACGTGATACTGTGATGAGGCTAACACTACCGCGAGACGACTGCACGCGCGAGCACACGTGATACTGTGATGAGGCTAACACTACCGCGAGACGACTGCAGCGCGAGCACACGTGATACTGTGATGAGGCTAACACTACCGCGAGACGACTGGACGCGCAGCACACGTGATACTGTGATGAGGCTAACACTACCGTGAGACGACTGCACACGTGATGCTGTGATGAGGCTAACACGTACCGCGAGGACGACTCAGCTAGCTAACTGGAGATGTTTTATTTATTTTGTATTAGGTGTACAACCTTCCCCCTCAACTTTCATAGATAACATGAATAATTTGCAAGCTGCTAAAATAAAGCATACAAAACATCAGCTAAAATGATCTATAGGCGTTATGATTATAATCAGAGCATGTGTTTGTCAGTGATTTAATTCTATTAGGTTATTACAGCATAAGAGCACAGATCTACACATGTGAAACGCCCTGTGAGAAATACTTTCCTTTTCAGGAAAAGTATCGAAATCGCAATTCTGAACTTGGTATCGAAACAATAATTTTGGTATCGTGACAACACTAAATTAAAATAAATCACAAAATAAAAATTAAATAAAAGAGATATATGATACAGATAAACTTCTCATCTGGCAAAGCACCGGTGTATCATTTTTCATAGCATTTAATAGGATGTGGATTAGGGATGGGCATGATTAATCGACGATCGATAATTGATCATTAAGAATTACGTCGATTACGTTCATTTTGTTATCGATTAAACGAATGCATGTTGCGTTGTGTAATGCGAGTCTCTGAATTTCACTGTGTGGCTGCAATTAAACATGTTACCACCCGGGGGCAAATATTTGACGCTGATTTCAAAAGAAGAATCATGAAGAGGTCACAGCGAAGTGTGGCGTGTCGACCATTTTGATTTAAAAAACGATTTAGTTCACTGCAAAACGCTGCGATGCCGTGTTTAAGTCACAACTCGGCCACGACCCAAATGATGTACCACTTACTGAAAATTCATCCGACCCTGGTTAATGCCGGTGCATCCTGCTCTCAGTCTCTAACCTAGCATCAAGTCGCGTTAGCACAGAGGAGCTGCAATGCACAACGAGCTGAGAAAATTACCCAAGGGATCTGCAAGTTCATTGAGGTGGATATGCTGCCCTTAAGTATTGTTGAGGGCAAAGGTTTTCAAGAACTGATCCATTTATTGGAACTAGCATATCATATTCCATCATGACTAGGGATGGGTACTGAAACCCGGTATTAAATGGGCCCCGTGTACTGAATTTTGAAAGACCGCTGTATCGATAAGCTCTGGACGTTATTGGTTCTGCTGTCGGTACTGGAGAAATTAAGTAATACTACACGTAGGCTACTATTTATTATTCCTAGACGTTATCTTGATCATGTTTATATCGCCAGCCATTTCTATATATAAACTATATTTTAATTAAACCATTTGTCTGTGATGCAAATTTGCTATTCGCAGTTCAGAAGAGAGAGAGAGAGCAGAGCGATCTCTCACGCAAAGCCACAGCACGCGCAACACGACAGCCCTTGCTTAATGAGTGACAATGAGGACAGAACTAAACATTCAAATGTGGTTACACTTTAGATCTGGGATATTATTCTAATATATTTTGTATTTCGGCTTCCAAAGATTATAAAAAGAAGATATTTGAGATAAAACCGTTAAAAAATGAGACGCATGATCTGTCCAGCGCAACTTACTTCACTTCACAGCCCTGCGGAGCGCTGCCGCTGTCAGTTCTTCCTAAACCCAAACGTAACGTCAGAATCAGCACGATCGGCGATTGTTGCAAAATGCTGTCTCTACTGTTGCTAGATCAAAAAAATGGCTATTAAAAACCTGCGCAAGAGACGCTGTTCACAAGGCGGTGCGCGCTCCAAACGGACTGCAACAAGACAAGAAAAGTAGCCTATACTTTGGGCTTTGTGTGTCCTTAACTATCAAATATACATAAAAATGTCAAAATGACCAGCTCTGAGATTCACTTAAACACAGTTTATTCACTTAAACACAATTATGTCTTAAATGGACGTAAATAATAGGGAGAAAATGATGGTGCATCAGTCAACCATTATACACTCTGTCTTAAAGGGGCCGCAGTCTAATAGCCTAAACCTGCTGACGATTCTGCCATTAATGCAAATCAAACAACAAAAGGCAGAGAAAATCACTCTCAGCTCTTGAATGAGTAACTTTAGATTTAATAAGCATTATTCTATCTATGATAAACTATACAATGCTATTTTACATTTGATTACTAAATTAGGTTTCTTTTCAGACAGAACAATTACCTGAAAAGATATGTTAGTAGACCTTCCTGAAATTAAAGCACTTTGTATATAATTTGTATCTTTGATTAATTGTATTCATGTGTTTGTACTTGTTTTTTTCTTATGTCCTTTTTATATATAAAACAAAAAAGCCTGCACACTGCTGCATAACAAATATATTTTTTTCTTCGTTTTGCTTTTTCTATTTTACATTTCAAACTATAAAGTTTAATTATGTTCTTAATTCTTAAAAAAAACACCAAAAAGAACCGATAAGAATACCGTTAAAGTACCGGATCGATAAGCGGTATCGGTAAAAGTAGTAATACCGATAAAACCTTAACGATACCCATCCCTAGATCACGACGTGCCATCACCAGACTAGTAGAAACTCACTACAAAGAACGGAAGCAGCACCTGTTAAAAGAATTGATCACAGTTGAGAGCGTGAACTACAGACTGCTGGACCGCTTTAACTGCTGAGAGCTACATCACTACATCAGTGATGACTGGCAATGAACTCAGCGGTCCTAATCACTGAAAGCCTGCCAGGCCGGCATACAGCTGACCACCTCGCTGAGAAAATTAATGGAACTGTACAACAGTGGGACCTGAAGACCACAATTCATTGCATGCGTTCATGACAACGTGGCCGATATTGTTGCTGCCAACAGTCCCACCAGAGTACTCTGGATTTCTGTTGCCTGCTTTGCACACACCCTCCAATTGGCCATAAATGACGGATTTGCACTGAACCTATATCGGGTAATTTCAGCGGCTAGTAAGGCTGTGTATTGGCAAGAATCTGGCGATATGATACGTATCGCGATACATGGGTCACGATTCAATATATTGCAATATATTGCGATACTGTCCATAAGGCGATATATTGTGATTTTTTTTTTATGTAGGACTATAATTTTAGAAAAAGTATTAAAAAAAACAACAAAAAAGACATGGATGTGAATTCAAGTCAAACAAGTTTACTTTAGGTAAACAATTCAGTACTCAGAAAATTAAGCTACCAGTTTGGGATTGTGGTTCACAAGTTCATTACAAAAAATTTAGTTAAATGTGTTTTTAGAAGTTGGTCATAAACTTGATAGACCTGGGGTCGCACATCGGACGAGAAGCGCAGGGCAGCAAAACTTTGTTTAATGACATGAAATGAAGATAATGTCTTTTCTATATTATGATTGTACTATAGAATTCAATCATTGCTGAGTCTGCAGTCTGAAAACATTACCTCAGAGCATCCGTTCACTAAATGAATTGAGAATCTCACCTGAAAAATCCAATAATATCAGCAATTGTCATTCAAGCAGCTGATTTCTGTAAATGAATGAAAAACGTATATTGCAGCATAGGGCGATGTCAGGATACATTAGCAACGCTTCAATTTTATATAAAACTATGTAAATGGCGCTCTGTGGCGCAGCAGGATTTTGAACACGGTCCTGTAGCCGTTGCTGGGCGCCGCCGGTGTGTGTACACTCATAGAGAATAATGTGTTTGAATTTAAAAGATGTGGCGCTGAGCTTCTCGTCTGGTGTGCGACGCCCTTTAGACTCTCCGCTGAAACCGTTTCACTGCTGCTCACGCGACGGTCCTGCTTCGACGCTATGCGCGGCTACTGCTCGCGGTGTGAATGAATTGATTATGAGCGCCAAACAAAACACGCTCTGCTCCCGCCGAACTTGTAAAGACACAGTTCACAAACTGCATGGTTCCTGTCGATATTGGTGGTGCTCTCTTTACTCTGGAAACCAAAATGATTCCACACTTCAGAACGGAATAGAGCGGGAGCCGGTCTTTACACGGGGTTCAGCCATATCTTTGTTGTTTACGTTAGGCTAGTGCGTCTATGAACAGCCAAAAAAAAAAAAACGATATTGCGTTTCTGAAAATTGATACAGTATCGCAAAATAAAATATCGCAGATACTCAGGTGTATGGATTTTTTCTTACACCCCTAGCGGCTAGTAAACTCGTTAGCCACTTTAATCACAGCACTGCAGAAACTTGAAGCGCTGCAAAATAAACAGGAGCAAATGGGCCTCGCAACTCACCGACTCTATGCCAGTCATGCAAAACACGGTGGAACTCCGTGTGCGAGAGATGTTTGATCGGCTGGTGGGAGCAGCGGTGTTTTTTCGGCGGCTGGACTGACAGTCACCAGATTGCAGTCACGTCTAACCCCAGATCATGTGGACATGCTAATATTTCTGAAACAAAAATCAGTAGACTGGTGCAGAAGTTGTATGTATGTAGCCTACTGTAGTTTTTTTTTGTTGTTGTTGTTTTTTTATGAGGCTTTGTTAATTAGCCTCATAATATTGTTAGGTAGGCTAAATAATCTCTTTCACACTCTTTTCTAAACCTCGTATAGTTTTGAGTTACATTTTGACTTAGTTTTTGTTTAACATTATTCTTTTGTTTATTTTTTTTTTTTGGAACAAACAAGGTTATCTGTTTACGCCGGCTGTACAGGTTCCAGCTGCTTTAGCAGCGCATATACGTTTAGCCTAACCGAACGTCCTGTTTAAATGAAGTTGATCTTGTAATAAAGATCACACAGTATTTTGTGTATGTCATTGCATTTTTAATTTGATAAAGTTCAATTAATTTTATTATAACAATGTTAATGATTAATCAATAGTCGATCGTTAATTCTTCCGACGATCGACTAAGAAAATTTAATCGAATGCCCATCCTTAATGCGGATACAAGTTATTATTGTATTGAATCAATAAAGTTACATTGATTAATTGTGTATTTTATTATAAGAATAATATACTTCTGCATTTGTATAAATAAGGCTGTTCTATTGATTTATTTTTGCCCATGTATAGGGTTCGTGAGGATTTGTGTAAAGATTGGATATTTACTCCTTATTTACAGAATGGATTATTTTATTTATATAAGTTTAAGTTTTATATACACTTTTATAAGTTTAAATTGTCTTACCAAATAATAATAATGTGATATTAAGTCATAAATTAGACTTCTATCATAACTAAATCTAAACTCTAAACTAAATAACTTGTATCTAAACTGTGAGGTAAAGGTTAAACTGTTATGTTGAGATGATGATGAGGTTTGTCCGGTTGGGTACGGGCACTCACCGGTCTCGGCCGCTCCGCAGCACGTCCCCAGGCGGTCCCGGATGGCGGGCGGCAGCACCAGGCCTGGATGGGGGTCGGGGCCACAAACCCCAGCGCACTGAGAGCCTTCAGAACCGGCGGCGGGACGAACAGGTCTTTCCAGCAGACACATCTGTGCCCAGAGCCTCGGGGTCGCCGCCGCCGCGCTCCAGTTCCTGCTCTTCTTCTGGGCCTCGGCCAGGGCGTCTGCAGGCGATGACTGCTGCTTCTTCTCCTCTTCCTCTTCCTCTTCTTGGCTGGGTTGTGTTGTGTTTCTGGAGTCACGTCAGCACACTCGTCCTGTGTGATCTGCTCCTCCAGCATCTCCTCGTCCGGCTCGTTCTTCTTCTGCCTCTTCGCTCGTCTCCTCATCAGCGTCAGACTGCGGCTGCTCTTCAGCGTCGACCTCGCTGACCTTTCTCTTCTTCTTCTTCTTCTTCTTGTCTTTCGGTGTGGTCTCACACACGACGACGGCCCGTCGGGCTCCACCAGGGAGTAATCGGTGAGCTCCTCGAAGCACACTAGGCCGTCGAGCCCCTGCTCCGAGAACAGGACCGGGGTCAACCTCCACGGCCTTCCAGCGACCCCGCACCACGACCCCCGTCGGGACGACAGGCAGCCAGCCCGCTGCCCTTCTGCACCTTCATCTTCTTCTTCTTCATCTCCTGCGGGGAGAGAGAGTTAGACGAACAGCAGAACACCACAGTAAGGCCATGCAGTGCATCAGGGTGTTGACGATTTTCGACTCCGAAGCCAAAAAACCGCTTGACACCGAGAGCTCGAGCGAACCCGAAGTCCACTGCTGACATGCCCATCTGCTGTCCACGAACGCACCCGCCCCGCCCCCTGGCTACCCTCGTGCTCTGCCAGGCCCAGCCCGCCACCAATGGACCTCATGTCTTATGTAAACAGGTAACTACAACCAATGCAGTTCTCTGTAGCCTAACCACCATTAACACCAAATAACAAGCTCACGTGTTTTTGTTACTTTCGATATACAAGCACACAAGGTGTAATACTTTCAGATTCTGTCTATTAGATGCACGAAAATCAAACAAATAAATGGCGTTTGGGCCGCTCTTCGACTGCTGATTGACAGATCATTGACGAGGCTCCGCATCATTTCTGAGCGGCAGGCAGACGCGGCGCGATGCAGCGCACTGATCACCATCATCCTCAGTTACAGAAAAAGACACCTGAAGGTAGATGTTGAAAGAAATAGACAGTAGACTTACCTGAAAGGCGTCATAGACTACAATCTGGGTACGCTCAATCTAGTGTTTCAGCAGCGGAAAGACGTCAATAAAACAGCAAAGCTTCTTAGCTTGTCACTAGCATTATATTTACCTCAGCAGGCAAGTGATTCAGTGTCCACAACTTCCTATAAATGAACTCTTGCACTAAATAAATGCACTATGTTAGCCTGTATATTATATTTTACTTAACCTGTTTATGATATCTTGATTATTTAATTTATGTTTAAAATATCTTTCATGAAAATGACAACTGTGTAAATCTTGTGTAAAAACAAGTTAATGTAAAAACTGCCTTATGTTCAGTTTACATGTTTTCATACAATGTGTTGTGTGTTGATTATTATATCTAAAAAATAAATGGCATCTGAATTTAGGTTAAAAGTCTAGGCTACAACCTTTAATATTATAGTAATGTGCAGCCTTCAATATAGTTCACAGCATTAGCAGATTTTTTAAATCCTTCTGAAATGTTTAATTGTAACTGAATTAATTTAAAGACAAAGACCTTTTTTTCATTAAACCACTGTTTAAAAAAGAAAAAGCCTTTAGCTTTATGGTAACGAACCAGAAATAAAGTTCTGAATCGAAGCCGGCAACCGAGAACGTCAAATCTTGTGGTAAAGTTCAACCCGTCCGGGCTATTGTGCAAAAGTATCGCCATTACACCCCCTAGTGTGCATTAGGGCTGTTGGGACGGATTCCAAAAATTTGAATATAATTCGAATATTTAAAAAAATCAATACTATTCGAATGCTGAAGTTACTATTCGTAATATTGCTTTTATATACATTTAAAATATATATGCAATCTTATCTTTCTTGCGGCTTTCATGCATGTGAAAATGAAAATAGCTTTTGTTTCGTCTAATGAACAATAAAGCTTTTCTGAATCGTAACGCAATTGTGCACGTTATCCAAGCTGTTTGCTCTCATCAGCGTTTCCCATACAGACTTCCCAAGTCTCCCGGAAGTTCTGGGAGTCTTTCCGCATATTGATGGCGTCTCCCTGATGCCCGCAAATTAGTTCCAATCTCCCGAAATCTAGAGCGAGAACATACTGCGCGCATAACATACATGTGCAGGGCAGAGAGGGAGAGAGCGAGCGAAGAGAGACCTTGCGAGTGCCACGCGAAAGCTAGCTGGTCTCGCGCTCTGAGTTATGAACGTTATGTTGCCCTTCGGAAACACCGCTGCACAAATCAGTCCAACACAGCGCTGTCAATGTCTGAGAACCAGCTTTTAAAAAAAGTTATTAGCCAGCATGCAAGGAGCCTATCTAATAACGAGATAAGTTATTATTAGAATACAGCTGGATATTCGAGGTTAGCACACTGTATATAGCTGGTAGTTAATATTGGACGCGCATTTGTTCCGCTTATTTATTGTTAATAAGAAAGCGATGTAAATGTTTAATGTAGTAATGTTAGATGTCCCTCTAGTGGACAGAACGTGTAACAAACAACCACAGGCTATAGTGGCATTGGCGATCCATAAGATTGTGTAATGTTGTAAATATTAATAATAGGATGAATTTGAGCATTTAATATTCAAATATTATTTGAATATTACATAAAATATGGAATGGAATTCAAATAGTATTATTGAGGAAGATTGACAGCCCTAGTGTGCATCGGTACAAACATCGTAATTCAATCGTCATCTATTCATTCGGTTCACGTGACGTCACTGTAGCTTTGCTCTCGCCATCTTCGATAAAACGATATCAAGAGGTCGATAAATGTTCGGATAATGTTTATACGCCAAAAGCGGAACGAAACTCATTTGAACAGCGCGCTGCACACACGCAGCATTTATCCGCTCGGCTCAAAGTCCAAACGGCAGCGCACTGAGCGCAGCGCGCACCGCGACAGTACTAGGGATGGGCATTTTTCTAAAATATTGCATTCGAATATTTGGGCTCATAAAAATCGAATATTTGAATATTCGTTTATTTAAATTATGTTTAACGAAAAAGACGTTATTTTTAAGGTTTTTTTTACGTTTTTGTCACCATTTCTGGACAAGCTTACAATTAGGCAATACACAACAAGCTTACAATAGTAATTAAAGTTTTCTTTTAGTTGAAAACATTAAACCGTAGGCCTATGAGTAAACAAAATATATAAAAAAGCATTATTAAAAGCATGCTCAAGCAGCGTGAGCGGAAAAAAAACCCTAATAAAGCAGATTGCGTCAGATATCGTACAGAACGTACACCTATACACACGAGTCAGCAAATGACTGATTATCGTGTTTATATTGTTTCACGTTTATGTTGAGAAAACAATAATATCTAACGTTACATGCAGGGGCGGCGCCAGCACTTTATACTCGAAGTGAGAAAAGACGCGCTGACAGACGTTTCAAGACACACAAAGAGAACGGTGTTTCTAACAGCACTTTGCATTTTCTGTTTTAAGTCGGTCTTCTAATCTGCAAAACATAAAGGAAGTATGTCTCAAAATCATTAGCAATATGTACTGAACCAGCAGATTTA
>JAQIUQ010005582.1:0-20178 GCA_030378365.1 Hybognathus amarus | reverse complement strand
TAGCCCGCTAGCATTTCACGCGTGGCCCTTCGCCCATCGGCCGTCTCATTTTACACCCGTTTCACTGAAAAGATACGGGTTATATCCGGCATTTCAGTCCTAAATTAGTAGTGATATTTGTAGTATCACTACTGATTTACTGTTCATCTTTTATAATGGCGAACACATCAGATGCGTGTCTGACGTTACCTCTGTGTGCAGGTGAGGACACATTCGAGCTCTTCTCGGTGAAGCAGGAGCTGGAGTACGTCGAGAAGCAGATCCGTGGTCTGCTGGTGAAGCAAGCCGCGCTGTTGGATCGGCGTTCAACGCTTGAAGCTTCACGCGCCGATGCTCACAAATCAGTGGTTAGTAACGTTAACTCTCTGAGTCCTACTTCGTCTACTCCGTATGTCTCTCTGCCCAGGAGGACGCGATCATCTCGGGCCTCATTCACCCCGGCGCCAACACAACACCATGGAGCATGGATCACGCAGCGGAAGACACGAGCCAGGACCAGAGCTACCTCTCCGCCCCTCCCGGTCTTCGAGATCTCCACTCGGAACCGCTTCTCCCCTCTTCGCGAGCCGGAACGCAACGACGCAGTGATCATCGGCACATCCATGGTCCGTCATGTCCGCGCTACTCAGGTAAAGGTAAGGTGCGCACTCACTGCTTCCCTGGTGCCCGTGTTCTTGATATCGCCGCTCAGGTTCCCGAGATCGTGGGCGGTGACACGCGCATCGGAGCTGTTGTGCTGGAAGCGGGAGCGAACGACATCAGGCTGCGGCAGACCGAGGTTCTGAAGAAGGACTACAGGAGCCTGATCGAGACGGTACGCACCACAGCGCCTAAAGCAATGATCATCGTGTCTGGACCTCTTCCCACGTACAGACAAGGACAGGAAAGGTTCAGTAGACTATTTGCACTTAATGAATGGTTAATGTTATTGTGTAATGAACAGAAACTGCTCTTTGTAAATAATTGGCATCTGTTTTGGGAGCGACCAGGACTGTATCGGGCAGACGGACTCCACCCCAGCAGAATCGGAGCGGGTGTTCTGTCGGACAGCATCTCCGAGACGTTACGCACCAGATGACTGGTAAGTCAAAGTCCAAATCACAGCCCCTTAACTAATATGCATAGTGTGGAGCGTTATATCGAAACTGTGTCTATTTCTCGTTTAGTGAAGCCAAACAATAAATCTAGTGCAGGATCTAGCAAAAATCTTATTGTAATTAAACCAGAAAATCTAAATATCAGTGAACAAAAACAATTCTTAAAGCTAGGTCTTCTAAACATTAGATCGCTCACACCTAAGGCGGTTATTGTAAATGAAATGGTCACAGATAATAATTTTGATGTTCTGTGCCTTACTGAAACCTGGCTTAAACCAAATGAGTATTTCGATCTAAATGAGTCTAGTCCACCAGGATACTGTTATAAGCATGAGCCCCGTCTGATCGGCCGTGGCGGCGGTGTTGCAACAATCTATAAAGATATTTTTAATGTTACTCAGAAAACAGGTCACAGGTTTAATTCATTTGAAGTACTTGTGCTAAATGTTACGCTCTTAGATGTAAGAAAGAAATCCATATTATCTCTAGCCTTGGCTACTGTATATAGACCTCCAGGGCCATATGCTGAATTCCTAAAGGAGTTTGCAGACTTTCTCTCGGATCTATTGGTGAATGTCGATAAAGCAATAATTGTTGGAGATTTTAACATACACGTAGATAATACAAATGATGCTTTAGGGGCTGCGTTTACAGACTTATTAAACTCCTTTGGGGTCAAACAAAACGTCAGTGGTCCCACTCATCGTCTAAATCATACACTAGATTTAATTATATCATATGGAACCAATCCAACTGATATAGATATTATACCGCAAAGCGATGATGTCACTGATCATTACATGGTGACTTGCATAATACGTACTGCTGAAATATGTCATGTTGCGCCAAGTTATAGACCAGGCAGAACAATCCTTCCAACCACTATAGATAGATTCTCAAATAGCTTACCTGATCTATCTAAGCTTCTAAGTGAACCCAAACAAACAGATGAATTAGAGGAAATGACTAGCAGTTTGAGCACCATTTTCACTAGTACATTAGATATTGTTGCACCAATTAGATTAAAAAAGGTTAGAGAGAAAACTAAAGCACCCTGGTACAACAGTGCTACGCATGCTATCAAGAGAGAAACTCGTATCTTAGAGCGTAAATGGAAACAAACTAATTTAGAGGTCTTCAGAATAGCGTGGAAAGACAGTATGCCACGTTATAAAAAGGCTCTAAAAACAGCCAGGGCTGAGCATCTCCGCAAACTAATAGAAAATAACCAAAATAATCCAAGGTTTTTATTTAACACCGTGGCTAGACTAACAAATAAACAGACGTCACCAGAGCAAAATATACCATTACAGTTTAGTCGTAATGATTTTATGAATTACTTCAATGAGAAAATAGAAAGCATCCAAAACACAATTATAAATGTACAATCCTCTATGGTGTCTTATGATTCAGCCTCAATTATGGCCCCTCTAGAACAACTACACCGCTTTACAACGATAGGACAGGAAGAGCTAAATAAACTTATCATTGCATCTAAACCAACAACATGTTTATTAGATCCAATACCCACTAAACTACTGAAAGAACTATTACCTGTAGTGGAAGAGCCTCTCCTCAATATTATTAACTCGTCTTTATCTTTAGGTCATGTTCCAAAAATATTCAAGCTGGCAGTAATAAAACCTCTCATTAAGAAACCGCAATTAGATCCAAATAACTTAGCAATTTACAGACCCATTTCAAATCTTCCATTTATGTCCAAAATACTAGAAAAAGTTGTGTCCGCTCAATTGTGCTCTTTTTTGCAAGAAAATGATATCTATGAAAAATTCCAGTCAGGATTCAGACCGCATCATAGTACAGAAACTGCGCTAGTTAAAATTACAAATAATTTACTTTTAGCTTCTGACCAAGGCTGTATCTCAATACTAGTCCTACTTGATCTTAGCGCTGCGTTCGACACTATAGATCATAAAATACTCTTGGATCGACTACAAAACTACACTGGTGTTCAGGGACAGGCATTAAGCTGGTTTAGATCGTACTTATCGGACCGTTCTCATTTTGTCTGTTTGAAAGGGGAAAAATCAAAGATAACGTCTGTAGACTATGGAGTACCACAAGGATCAGTGTTAGGCCCTCTGCTATTCTCAATATATATGCTGCCACTTGGTAATATTATAAGAAAACATGGAATTAACTTCCACTGTTATGCTGATGACACTCAACTATATATTTCATCACGACCAGACGAAAACACTAACTCATCTAAATTGACAGTGTCTCAAAGATATAAAATGCTGGATGACGCGTAATTTCCTGCTATTAAATTCAGATAAGACGGAAGTATTACTATTGGTCCAAAAAACTACTCACAAAACCTCTTACAATACAACTTTAATATAGATGGATGTCCTGTTACTTTATCCACTACAGTAAAAGACCTGGGTGTTATACTAGACCGCAACTTGTCTTTCGAAAATCATATTTCATATGTTACAAGAACAGCCTTTTTCCACCTTAGAAACATTGCTAAGCTACGTAACATGCTATCTGTTTCTGATGCAGAAAAGTTAGTTCATGCATTTATGACCTCGAGACTAGATTACTGTAATGCTTTATTAGCTGGTTGTCCTGCATCCTCAATAAACAAACTACAGTTAGTACAAAATGCAGCCGCTAGAGTTCTTACTAGGTCAAGAAAATACGATCATATAACACCGATTTTATCAGCTCTACACTGGTTACCTATTAAGTTCCGTATCAACTACAAAATACTACTAATGACCAGTGTTGGGGAGTAACGGAATACATGTACCGCCGTTACGTATTCAGAATACAAATTATGAGTAACTGTATTCCGTTACAGTTACACTTTAAATAGTTGGTATTTAGAATACAGTTACATTGTTGAAATCAATGGATTACACGGCGATACTCCTTTGTTTCACGAGTTTATTCACTGTCTAAATAAAGTAAGGCAACTCAGCATTTCTCAGAAGCCCCAATATGAAAAAGAAAAAATGCGCGGCGGTTTGCGTGACCAGTCACAACGAGTCGGAAGAGGAGCAGCGCGGGAGCTAGATTAGAGATGGAGCCGGAACAACAGAATGCAGAATCGCCTCACACCCCTTCCAACTGGACGGGAGTTATCCTTCCCGTCCAGATGCAGTGCTCCCACATCTTTAAATTACTGTAAGTATTATTTGAAGTTAACATTATAAAATACGTAGACCTACAGCACAAAATAAATACTTTAAAATCGGGCAATGCAGCGCTATGGACGTGCTTTGCAGTCAAAACTTGAAATAGAAATTCTCAGAAAATGCATTTAATACGAATATATTGAAACGTCTGTTTATATTGCCATACTCCCGTAATAAAGGACTCCAGACATCAGAAAAACATCTGTTTACTCATGTGTTTTCTATGAGGGAAATAAACATGCGTGTGACACATAAAATCTTAACTTATTTTTTAGTAGCCTACTTCTGTGAATTATGCTCAAACCAAAAGTAATACTACCCACCGGATAAAGAAGGGTTGGCTCTCCACAAAACATAAAATATTCTTTTTATGACATTTTTGCGTTAGCATAGGAAAAAAACAATGTTAGGCTACGGACATGACCACTCTGAAAGCGGCACTAAAAGATTTAAAACTTTTACAGCTCAAACAGAAAGCATAAAGCCTTTCTTTTGAGTGAATTTCGTTTTAAATTATTATCTCTTAATTTTAGTAAATGTTTCATCAACTAATTGCCTGGATTTGAATTGAATTGAACTGGAGCTCGTCATAAATGAACCGAAACGTAACGTAAGATTATATTTGCCATATAGACAAGTCTACTTTTAAACATAACAATTCAAAATGAAACAAAACAAACTGCTTTCTGCTTATGTAATCCGTATGAAATGCGCATTTCTCTCTGACGCGTTTAGCCAGGCTACTGCAAAGATTGCGAGTCAGCATCATCAAATTCATCTTTGCAGGTGACAGTGACACAGAAAACACGTGTTTATTAATAAACAATTTAAATATCTCCTTGCTATATTTGACATATTCATAATCATTAGGCTACCTTTGCCGGTTCTTTGTGACCGCTTTTAGGTGCTTTATTGGCAGCGCCATGCCTCCATGTTACAACGTGTCACCACCGCATCACCCTTCCGCATACACTTATAAAATGCAGTTCAATGTGGAAGTAATCCAAGTATTCAGAATACGTTACTCAGCTTGAGTAACGTAATGGAATACGTTACAAATTACATTTTGGGGCATGTATTTAGTCAAGCATTCACATAATGCTTACCTTTTATTCCTCTGTTATGCCATACGGAACTGTTTGCCGCTGAAACTGCTTAACGCACCAGTGGGGCTCGACAGCCTTTTAGACAAACGGTTCGGCGCGTTCGGCACGTATGGTTGGGTTGCGGAGAGTTTGCGAGATAGTGATTTTCTAACACCGACTCCCATATAATGGAAATCATTATGAACATCAGCTATGCTAATTATTTCCCATCTGCCTTTCTGCTGCCGTTGTCCCGAGAAATGGCGTTCGCCAGGTCCAGTTTGTATCCAGCCTCTCACGGGGAATTCAGATGCCCCAACGCCTGTGATGAGACGACTCAATGCTGGCGATATGTTATGGCACCATGTTACATATAAACAATATTTATATTTAATATTTATATATAAACAATATGAATGTGAGCCAGAGGAGAACTGGCCCTGACTGAGCCTGGGTTCTCCCAAGGTTTTTTCTCCATCCAATCTGATGGAGTTTTGGTTCCTTGCCACTGTCGCCTTGCTTTGCCTTGCTTCTGGCTTGCTTAGTTGGGTTATTTAACATTTAACAATATTATTGATCTGTGTTGTACTACTTTCATGTTATCACTGTGAAGCTGCTTTGATACAATCTGTATTGTGAAAAGCGCTATATAAATAAATGTGACTTGACTTGACTCTTTGCACCACGAGACTTCTCCTGGCCCTGGTATCAGCCCGGCTCCACCTCTTCTCACAATAGTGTCCAAGGCCCAGGCGTCCCTGGCATACCACGCCTACGATTTCCTGGTGTTTCCAGTAGGATTCTGCTTCCTTTACGGCTTGCTGAGGCTTCCACTTTCTGCCACATTTGATGGTGTTACTTGCGTGTCTTACTTTCCCATCTTTAGATGAGAGCAGTGTACTGACTGCCCTTGCTTTGGTGGCTTTAAACTCCTCAACCACCGACGAGACTGGCAAGGGAAGCTTACAAGTCTTGCTATACAGGTTGACTGCGCTAAATGATGGGGGACTCCCAACCATTTCCGCAAGTACTTGCTGCACAGTCTTTCCATTCCTTCCACCTGGGACATGGGAAAGTCGTAGAGTAGGAAGGGCCATTTTAGCCAGGGTATGATGCCATACTGGAAGCACCAGACTTTAAATCTCCCGAGCAGTTGGCTGTGCTCGACTGCCTTGAGCCAGATGTTCAGCTAGGCCTTGGTATTAGTGAGGTTGCCACTGTCCTTTAGGGAGCTGTCATACTGCTTTCCAAGGCATCGGATCCTTTGATCTTGGATTGTTGGGATCTCAGAGCCTTGAATGTTGAAAATGTTTCCTGTTAGCTTCCCCTTCAAGATAGTGAGGCTCCTTGACTTTTCTGGTTTGAACTGCAGGCGTGACCATGTTGCCATCTTTCCCAGTGCACTCAGGATCCACTGTGTCCCCTGAATAGATGGAGTCATCACTGTCACATCGTCCATGAAAGCTCGACAAGCAGGGTGTCTCGTTCCGTCAACTGCTTTCGGGCCTCTGCACTGCATTCCTCCTGCCTTCAACAACAGACTCATAGCCGCTATAAACAGGGCCACGGAGATCGTGCATCCTGCCATGATGCCCTTCTCGAGTCTTTGCCATTTAGTGGTGACGCTTCCTACGGTGAACCTCATCTGCAGCGCATCCATGTGTGCCAATATGAGCTTGACTACCTCTGAAGGAACTTGGTAGTATTCCATTGCCTTTCGAATCAGCTGGTGTGGGACGCTTGGGTAGGCTATAGCGAAATTTAGCCACACAACAGAGAGAGTGTTGTTACTCCTGGCTTCGTTGATCAGCTGGCTAATCACTGCTGTGTGCTCTAGGCAGCCTGAATATCCCGGTACTCCTCCTTTTTGGATGCTGGGGTCAATAAACTCGTTGGCGAGCAGGTATGCTGTTAGCCTTTTGGCGATGATAGACCAGAATATTTTCCCCTCTACGTCCAGTAGGGAAATCTCCCGGAACTGTTCAAGTCTTGTGGAATTTAGCTCTTTTAGCACAAAGCAACCTTCAGCGAAAGTCCAGAGCCCGGGTTCCAGTTTCTTCTTCCACAGCGTCTGTAGGAGCTTTGAGAGCCTTTTCAGCAGCTGTGGGCAGCATTTGTAGATTTTGTAGGTGGTTCCTGATGGTCCTGGGGCTGATCCTGCTCGTGCTTTTTCACCACTGAACTTACTTCATCCATGGTAAAGTCTGCCATGCTAAAGGGGGTGTGTGGTGAAAGAATCGGCAGTTGGAAAGGGCATTTACCCAGAGGAATACTTCTGGAGGAGTCTCCATGTGCACCTGCCACACTGTCTTCTATTTCCTCCTTTGTACATGCCAGGGTCCCACCCTTCGGCTTTCCTAGAAGGTCTGCTGTGAATTGGAAAGGGTTGTTGAAAAACAAATATACTGTAGATTTAGCACTTTCCAGCACTCCTCCCAGAGACCCCAAGAATGCTGGGTGTTCTGCACTGCCGTTTAGCCCGTAGGGACACACGACAGTGAGAGACCTCTCCCCAACCCATAGGCGCAGGGAAACAACCCTCTTGTTCACCGGGGTAAACTCCAACACATGGTGGCTGAGATGGAGGCTATAAGCAAACCCACACCTGCCCGTCTCCAACTCCAGGGTGGTGAAGAGTCCATCCTCTCTCATGAAGTGTGGTTCCAGAGCCCAAGCCATGCGTAGAGGTGATCTTGACTATCTCTAGGTGGAACCTCTCAATCTCACGCACGATCTCAGGCTCCTTACCTGCCAGCGAGGTGACGTTACACGTCCCTAGAGCTAGTTTCCGTGTTCCAGGGATCGGGTTGTTGAGGCCCCTGCCTTCGACTATCGCCAGATGCTCTCAGCACTGGCCCGTTACGGTTCCTCCTGCAGGTGGTGAGCCCACGGGAAGGCGACCCCACGTCGCTCCTTCGGGCTGAGCCCAGCCAGACCCCGTGGGGGGAGGCCCAGCCACCAAGCGCTCGCATACGAGCCCCAACCCCGGGCCTGGCTCCAGGGTGGGGCCCCGGCTGCGCCCTTGTTTTTTCTTCACTCATAAGGTTTTTTAAACCACTTTTAGTCTGACCTGTCACCTAGAACCTGTTTGCCTTGGGAGACCCTAGGGTCGTTCGGGAACTCAAACCTCTCCACCAAGTTTTTCTTTTTCCAAAATAAATTCCCTACTTAAATCTTTAAATGCCTTTTTCTCAAAATGAGTTTTTGACATTCTCTAGTATATATATCTCAGCCTACGTAGCACCTATGTACACCAAACTTTCCAGTTATACACTTATGTATTCTGAAGATATTTTCAGAGGGATTTGTTAATAGATCATTACTGGCCTGATTTATGTGACATTTTAATAAAAAAAATATGGCGAAAATTGATTTTTTAAGGGTATGGACAGTATATTTTGATTTCCTAGGTAATTCAACTTTTTTTCCATCTTGTGTGTAAAACAAATGAAAAAAAAATAATAATAATTTTGCACCTTGCTTTATCATATGTTCAGATCTATCTACCCAAAAATATATGCAAAATTGCACATATTTAATGAGATAATGCCTAATTTGCATAATTAAACATCCAAATTTCAAAAACTTATAATACATTTTTTTATATATACTTGTGTAAGTAATCAACTGAGGAAGTTTCATGGTGATATCTATTATTTAAAAATCTCACCATATTCACCTAGTGTTTCGCCTTAGAAGTTGGTATTTTGCAAATATATATACATAAAAAAGGCAGTGAGCCTCCAATATATCTTTGCTCTGACCCTTGACTATGGAACTAAAAACTTAATTTCCTCATTTTGATTGCCTACTTACAAAAAAACTAGGAGAAAATGGTCCAACGACTGAGCAAGATAGGCAATTTGGCGGCCATTTTGATATGCAAATTAGAAGGTAAAAAACTCAAAATTTCGCTTGGGTACCAGTTTTTTTGGACTCAGCACCCTCGAAATATGTAAGATAGGCCGGTACCCGACTTGTACCCATAAATGCTCCTTACTTTCACTTTTTGGGACATCCCATCTAGACTAATCACTAAGCCCGATGTTTTTCCACTTCCTTGAATGGAGGATTGTGTAGATCAGGTGGGTACAGCTAATTTTGTGAACAAGTTAGACTGTAAGATATTTGGGGAAAGAGGTAGGCCAAGGTAAAGTGTGTCCACTTCAGGCCAAAGTTGTTGCCATTCAGCAGTTTCCTTCTCCGTCTACCAAAAAAGAACTCATGCGCATGTGCGAGGCTAGCCCCTTTTAGGGGTGCTTCAGCACCCCTAAAAAGGAGCTCAGCACCCCTAAAACTTGGAGCAAGAAATGTTGTTATTCTAACGCAGAGTTATGAGAATCTGGGCCGTTAGGTAGTTTTGTGAATCAACTAAGATGCTCCAGAGCTGTGTCTCACACTTCTTTCCTTTCAGCTGTTCCGATTCCGAAACCATATCGGTGAGTACTGGAGTCAGTATCCTGAATCACCATGGTACACCTATAATAAGTGTTTATTTTCGGACTGGTGTAGTCCAGTGGGTCGCCGCGCTGTGGAGTATAGACAAGTTTCCCGGGCACTTCCGCTTTACTTCCTGATTCTGCCAAGAACTTCCAACACAGGCTGAGTAGTAGTGTAAACATGGCTTTGGAATGGCAACATTCGACTGAAAATATTGTTAAAAATGGTGTTTTGACCATTCCGCATCCAAGTAAGGTAACATCATGGGCATGTCGATATGGTCTGTATCGCCGGACCTGGACGTTCCTGTAGCCATGCAGCCGCCGTGCTTTGGAAGGTACTTTAGCCCATCTTATGCTTGTATTAAGATGTTTGTATGTATCCTTGTGCTAATCTATAACAGAACACGAAGAGTAATAAAAATAAAAAGTAATCCACTCTAGCCTGCCTGCACTAAAAGCATGCTTTAACCCTTCCAAGTCGACTGACGCTCTAGTGCGCGCACCCCTGAAATATCTATTAATAGCTTCGGAATGGATAAAGGTATTGACTTACTTTTTTTTCTATGGAAAAGCTGACATTCGTCTGCGTAATAATGATGAGTAGACTGTGTTGACTTCCGCGAATGATAAGATCCACATTGGCGCCTTGTAGATGGTTGATGGTCAACATTCAGCAATCGCCACGAGTTGTTACAACCGCGAACAGCACAATATGTCCCGGAGCCGTGTCGGCGTGTAACACCATCAATAGTTTACTTTTTCTGCACGCTAACCAAAGACAGTAAAAGACGCTAACCGGAAGTCGTTGGCAGAGCGAAAGGCTAATGGTGGCCCGCCTATTTCACTCAGGAAACTTGTCTATAGCGGAGTGGCAATCGGGAGAGTCAGGAGTTTGCCAGTTCGGTGAGCCGGTAGTGTTTCAAAACCGTGAGGGCAGGTCTGATAAAATTTATACATTGCAAGTTCGCCACGCGCCCAAGCTAGGGGAAGAAAAAAAAAAATTTTTAGTTTTTTTTTGCATTTTTGATAACGGAGCGTATATTTGCTGCCTGTCTTTCTAGTAAATAGATGCACATCTCGGAGTAGCTACAGTGTGCTCGACATGAGTTCGAATCTGCCTTTTGTCGAACTCTCTCTTCTCCCTTTTCCTAACACATATGAGATGTAAAATGTATAACCTAACATAAAGGGCTCTACTGTTATATTTTGCCAACAAACTAAAATCGAATCCATGATATGGCTTTGTGCCTATGTAAAGCAGCATAATAAGACTTTAAGAATCGGCATCCTATTTGTGCTGCATGGGTGATTTAAAGAAAAGTGTGCACTTTGCTCACGCGATCATCATGGTCATCTGATGTTTTCTCCTTTATAAAAGCTTAAAGAGCAACATGCAGGTTGAATTTATTTCTGAATTAATACTTTCAATTGTCTGCAGATGTCTTTTAAAAACACGTATGTAAAAATTACTAATGAAATCTCATTTGATGTTCGAGATTTTGATGAAAATGCACTACGCTCTGGAATACGCCTTTCCCGCAAGCAACGCGTCATATGACGTAGCCCGAGGAAAACAAATGAGCTCGCGGTCTGCGTTCTCATTGTTGGGTGTTGATGTAGTTAGAGCAGTAGTGAGAGACAGAAAGTTTTAGATTGAGTTTTAGAGAAGCCATAATGGTAAATTTTTGTGTTTGTGCTTGTTGCACGAATTCCAGCCTGTCAGGACATCATATCCATCATTTTCCTTCTAGGAAAAACAAGGCTTTTTGGTCTTGGGTGCGTTATGTGCAGGTGAATAGAGCAGACTTCACTGCCGCGTCTTTTACCACGCACACTCTGTCGTTTGTGGCGCACATTTCACTCGCTTTAAATGGTATCACTAACTGCATTTGAAAAGCATTATTTATTTGTTGTTATGGCATGGTCATTAGTCAATGTGGATAGTGCTAACCAGCTTGGATGGACTGCATAATCACTGTCAGCGTAGAATATGAGAAGACAAAATGTTGCTGGCTTAAATTAAGACAATCTAAATGGATGTTTAATCAAGAACAAAGTCGAATGTATGTTTGCTTAAGCAGATTTATTACAAAACACCAAGGTAGTAGCCATACAGTAGATGAACCAGCGTTAGCCACGGTGCTAACTTGCATGAACTCACTTGCCCTATTCGCCACTGGTTTTCTCGACACCACAACTCTAACATTACTTCTCTCCTCTACCCAATTGTTCCTTCCCCGATCTCCCCCTGACTTCTATCTCGCCTAGAAGGCTCATAATTATATGCCTGTGGGTCATCATAGGCATATTCATCTACATCGCAGAACGCGGTTTCGTCGTTCGCATCCATTGTAACCTGAGCCTGAACTTGAACAGACTCCCTCGGAGATCGTCACTTCCGGTTAGTGCGTCGTAGACGCGGAGTTATTTTATCACAATTTTTCTCAAAATATCGTTAATGGCTAAATATATATTACTCCAGTTCAGAAAATCTAGTTGTTTTATCGTCAACGTACACTATGCTATATAGGGGTGTCCAACCTGCATGTTGCTCTTTAAGGATTTATTTCTTGCAAGTGTAGAAATAGGACAAAAGTATTTTAATTTTCCTATATTATAGTGAAATGTTGACTAAAATATACTTTTGAAATATTCATTTTAATTTATATAGTACATTTTTAGGCTATATGGATTTTAAGTCATAGAAATAATTATATAAATCATTACATTATTATAATAATTGTTTGGCATCCTAAAACACCATTGATAATGTAATGTAGACTGAAACTCTCATAACTAAAAAGATGTTTGAGCCCTCTTTATTGTCCTGGTACAAATCAATGCTTTATCTTTAGTTTAACGAGCAGTTCATGGGTTGAAGCTGTTAATTTTTATCTCTCAAAGAGCACGAGATTGATGCATTTAACCTTAAAATGTACAACATTTTCTAGTGGGGGAGCATGCCCCCGAACCCCCCTAGGAACAGAGTCCACCCAACATAGTTTTACAAATTTGTTAATATTTAAGGTTGCCTTTTTTACTGCTGACTGGGGACTACCAATAAAAATTAGCTCTTTTAGCTAACTGGGGTACATTTTCATTGTTCTAATGTTGATTAATGTACACTGTCCCACCTTTCAAATAAATAAATAAATAAAAAAGGAGAAAGAGAGGGAGATGGAGATGGAGTTGGAGAAAAGGGAAAGAGATGGAGAAAGGGAAAGAGAGGAAGAAGGATAAAGGGAAAGAGGGGAGAAGGAGAAAGGGAGAGCATGCAGGAAGAACCAGGTGAGGAAACAACAATAAATTGACAAATAGTGATTTCAAGCAAAACAGTAACTACTTATATTCCTACGTTTTGCCATTATGTAGCCTATTAAATTTACTTTTTGTAACATTATTTTACACCACATTTTTTCATAATAAAGGAGGAGGAAAACAACAGGGAGAGTCCATAAGGGATGAGAGGGAATTAAGAAATGAAGAGAGAGAGGGAGCGTATATGGGTGTAAAATGTGGGTGGTGGCAGTGGGGCTCATTGGGTGCTCAGCACCCTCTAAAGCTGCTTAATGTGCTGGATACTGTTTTTACAACCCAACAATTTGATTGTTAGACATATTAAAGGATCAGATAACATAGTGGCAGATGCGTTATCTCGTGTTCCTGATCTGATCAATTAAGTGCAATGGTTGTTTCTGTTTTTCTGTGCTCTCTTGTCGTTTTAATTGGCTTTCAGGATCCAGATTGCTGATGGCAAGGTGGGGCTGAAGGGTGAATGGAAATAATTGTGTTGTACTGTGATCAGAGGTGGTATAACAATGTGCCTAGAAATATGATTAATACATTTATGGTGTTGGGTTTTTTTGATCCGATTTGTGACGGATCTCTTTTAAAGGGGGGTGTGTGATGGCAATTTGCGCATGCGCGTGCGATCTGTATTTGTGTTTGTAGCTCTGGAGAATTGCTTCATTAATCCTTGTTTTTCTTCTTTACCACTCATTTATAAACAAGCACTTTCTATTTTTATATCATGTGAACTTATCCTTGATACTATTCCTTATAAAAAACAACAACAATTGGATTGCTTTGATATCGCTAGCTACTTAGATCCAATTTTCCGAATCTCGGCTACTAGCCTTTAGCCCGCTAGCATTTCACGCGTGGCCTCTCGCCTATTGGCCGTCTCATTTTACACCCATTTCACTGAAAGGATACGGGTTATATCCGGCATTTCAGTCCTAAATTAGTAGTGATAGTTGTAGTATCACTACTAATTTACTGTTCATCTTTTATAATGGCGAACACATCAGATGCGGGTCTAACGTTACCTCTGAGTGCAGGTGAGGACACATTCGAGCTCTTCTCGGTGAAGCAGGAGCTGGAATACGTCGAGAAACAGATCCGTGGTCTGCTGGAGAAGCAAGCCGAGCTGTTGGATCGGCGTTCAACGCTTGAAGCATCATGCGCCGATGCTCACAAATCAGTGGTTAGTAACGCTTACTCTTTGACTCTGACTTCGTCTACTCCGTGTTTCTCTACCCAGGAGGACGCGATCATCTCGGGCTTCATTCACTCCGGCACCGCCACAACACCATGGAGCATGGATCACACAGCGGAAGACACGAGACAGGACCAGAGCTACCTCTCCGCCCCTCCCGGTCTTCGAGATCTCCACTCGGAACCGCTTCTCCCCTCTTCGCGAGCCGGAACGCGACGACGCCGTGATCATCGGCACATCCATGGTCCGTCATGTCCGCGCTAGCTCGGGTAAAGGTAAGGTGCCCACTCACTGCTTTCCTGGTGCTCGTGTTCTTGATGTCGCTGCACAGGTTCCCGAGATCCTGAACGGTGACGAGCGCGTCGGAGCTGTTGTGCTGCACGCGGGAGCGAACGACATCAGGCTGCGGCAGACCGAGGTTCTGAAGAAGGACTACACGAGCCTGATCGAGACGGTACGCAGCACAGCGCCTAAAGCAACGATCATCGTGTCTGGACCTCTTCCCATGTACCGACAAGGACAGGAAAGGTTCAGTAGACCATTTGCACTAAATGAATGGTTAATGTCATTGTGTAATGAACAGAAACTGCTCTTTGTAAATAATTGGCATCTGTTTTGGGAGAGACCTAGGCTGTATCGTGCTGATGGACTTCACCCCAGCAGAATCGGAGCAGCTGTTCTGTCGGACAACATCTCCAAGACGTTACGCACTAGATGACTAGTAAGTCAAAGTCCAAATCACAGTCTTTGTTGTCCAAACTTAACTAATATGCTTAGTGTGGAACACTGGCTATCTAGAAACTGTGTCTATTCCTCGTTTAGTGAAGCCAAACAATAATTCTAGTGTAGGATCTAGCAAAAATCTTATTGTAATTAAACCAGAAAATCTAAATGTCAGTGAACAAAAACAATTTCTAAAGCTAGGTCTTCTAAACATTAGATCGCTCACACCTGGGTTATTGTAAATGAAATGGTCACAGATAATAATTTCGATGTTCTGTGCCTTACTGAAACCTGGCTTAAACCAAATGAGTATTTCGGTCTAAATGAGTCTTCTCCGCCAGGATACTGTTATAAGCATGAGCCCCGTCTGATCGGTCGTGGCGGCGGTGTTGCAACAATCTATAAAGATATTTTTAATGTTAATCAGAAAACAGGTCACAGGTTTAATTCATTTGAAGTACTTGTGCTAAATGTTACGCTCTTAGATGTAAGAAAGAAATCCATATTATCTCTAGCCTTGGCTACTGTATATAGACCTCCAGGGCCATATACTGATTTCCTAAAAGAGTTTGCAGACTTTCTCTCAGATCTATTGGTGAATGTCGATAAAGCAATAATTGTTGGAGATTTTAACATACACGTAGATAATACAAATGATGCGTTAGGGGCTGCGTTTACAGATTTATTAAACTCCTTTGGGGTCAAGCAAAACGTCAGTCATCGTCTAAATCATACACTAGATTTAATTATATCGTATGGAACCAATCCAACTGATATAGATATTATACCGCAAAGCGATGATGTCACTGATCATTACATGGTGACTTGCATACTACGTACTGCTGAAATATGTCATGTTGCGCCACGTTATAGACCAGGCAGAACAATCCTTCCAACCACTATAGATAGATTCTCAAATAGCTTACCTGATCTATCTTAGCTGCTATGTGAACCCAAACAAACAGATGAATTAGAGGAAATGACTAGCAGTTTGAGCACCATTTTCACTAGTACATTAGATATTCTTGCACCAATATTAAACCAGATTAAAAAAGGTTAGAGAGAAAACTAAAGCACCCTGGTACAACAGTGATACGCATGCTATCAAGAGAGAAACTCACAACTTAGAGCGTTAATGGAAACAAACTAATTTAGAGGTTTTTAGAATTGCGTGGAAAGACAGTATGTCACGTTATAAAAAGGCTCTAAAAACAGCCAGGGCTGAGCATCTCTGCAAACTAATAGAAAATAACCAAAATAATCCAAGGTTTTTATTTAACACCGTGGCTAGACTAACAAATAAACAGACATCACCAGAGCAAAATATACCGTTACAGTTTAGTAGTAATGATTTTATGAATTACTTCAATGAGAAAATTGAAAGCATCCGAAACACAATTATAAATGTACAATCCTCTATGGTGTCTTATGATTCAGCCTCAATTATGGCCCCTCTAGAACAACTACACCGCTTTACAACTGTAGGACAGGAAGAGCTAAATAAACTTATCACTGCATCTAAATCAACAACATGTTTATTAGATCCAATACCCACTAAACGAGCAAGTAGAAATGAACCGTGATGACAACCAGCCGCCGCCGTCCACGAAGGGTAAAACAAACCGAAGTCAATGTCCGAGGCAAATCAAAAAGGTATCTATTCACAGAACTTTTGCTGTGGATTATGTCAGTTATGGATACTAACGGACTACTTTGTATTAATGAATGATATCTGTGTATGCGAATGTACTATGTCGGTGGTGAGAAGTGAATAATAAAACACTAATGTTAAGTGCTTTGTGACTAACATTAGCTAACGTTACATGTCTGTGAAAGGCGCTAACTTAGCAGCTATACAGTATATGAATACATATATTCATCTTCTATTACAGAATGTCTTATCAAATATAGACAGTCTCCTAGCGCCTGCATTGACCAGGTACCACAGAAAGGTGTCGCTTGTAGGTTTAACATTACAATATTGTCCCTATCGGCATCCAGCTGAGTCTTGGGAGAACAACCCAAAAGCATTGCCCAGCTCATCAAATCCCCTGGTATGAACACCATATGTGTGTTTAAATACCAATCAAGCATCGATTACATTAACTATGTATTCGATTTTTTTTTATTCATTAAAAAACAAACAAAAAACTGTTAATTCAAAAGCACTGTTACAAAGTGGCTGTAATGAGCTCAGTCTGTCAGTGGCACAGCTTGTACAATGTCAGTGAGGAACACAGTTTTTTTTTTTTTTTTTGCTATGGCGCGCAGGAGTAAAAGTCCCGGATGTCCGACCTTGAGAATGTATACACAGCAGGAGCCATCTTAGAAAATAGTCTCGATAAGTCGATCCTCGAACGCCGTTCATACAGTTCAGCTCACTCAGCACCACGTTCGTGGTTTGACTTATCGAGACTATTTTCTAAGATGGCTTCTGTCTGTATACAAGTGAACTGTCTTTATAACGTATCTTCTTATTAAACGGTCTGTACACTTACAAAGTTCTTTTTGCATGTACTGACCCTCATTATGTTACTGCGTTAGTGTGGGGTTATTTTGAGCCTTGTTGGTGGTATAAACTAGCGATTTTTTTTAGTCAATGCCCCCAGTACTAGCATTATACGCTAAACAGTTTTTAGAGATAAAACTCTTTACATTCGATTATCATGAAAAGAAATCTCAGAGAACAATTGACTAGGTACAGATGTTTTATTAGACCAAAGGTTCATTGTTTGTCGGAGTTCTCCTTTAAAGTGACAGTGGCAATAAACATAATGCGGTCTGTGTCATTAATATTGATCAAGCAACTAAAGAAAAAGAGAATTGCATTCACTGCTTGTTATTATCTTTAATAATGATTAATTATATTTAATTCATACAAATAATTGTCTATTTGAAAGAATAAAGAATGATGTATGTAAGTTGTTATAAAGAATGCATATATATTATTCATTGAAAAGAAGAATCATTCATTGCTCACTTCAGGTAGGTGGAGAAATCCTTCCTCAAGTGGAGGAGTTTAAGTATCTTGGGGTTTTGTTCACGAGTGAGGGAAGGACGGAACGGGAGATTGACAGACAGATCGGTGCAGCTTCTGCAGCAATGCGGTCGATGTACCGGTCTGTTGTGGTAAAGAAGGAGCTGAGCCGTAAGGCAAAGCTCTCTAATTACCGGTCAATCTACGTTCCTACTCTCACCTATGGTCATGAGCTTTGGGTCATGACCGAAAGGACAAGATCCCGAATACAGGCGGCCGAAATGAGCTTTCTCCGCAGGGTGGCTGGGCGATCCCTTAGAGATAGGGTGAGAAGCTCGGTCACTCGGGAGGAGCTCAGTGTAGAGCCGCTGCTCCTCCACATCGAGAGGGGTCAGCTGAGGTGGCTCGGGCATCTGTTCCGGATGCCTCCTGGACGCCTCCCCGGGGAGGTGTTCAGGGCACGTCCCACTGGGCAGAGGCCCCGGGGAAGACCTAGGACACGCTGGAGAGACTATGTCTCTCGGCTGACCTGGGAACGCCTCGGTGTCCCCCCAGAAGAGCTAGAGGAAGTGTCTAGGGAGAGGGAAGTCTGGGCATCTCTGCTTAGACTGCTGCCCCCGCAACCCGGCCGCTGATGAAGCGGAAGAAGATGGATGGATATTTTTTTAAGTCACAATAGTTAAATCTGTATATGTATTGCATGTTCAAACTTAAAAATCATTCATATTAACAGGTTAATATATGTTTTCTCCAGGAGTATAATTAGGGGTTTTGGAAATTTGAGAGAAATCCTAAATTAACCCATTACAATTTACCTAAACCTATTATATTTTAGTCGAACAGGTGAAGTAAACATCTAGATGCTTTGCCACAAGCTGCCACTGTAGGACCTACTAAACCATGATGCAGACCTTCTTCGGAGATGGTATTCCCGGAGCATCCACGTTGTTGGAACTCTTCCGCATCATCAGCAGGGATCTCAGGGTCTCAGGTGTTTCGCCCCTTAACCTGAACAACTCACCTGAGTGGGGCCATGAAGACTGACTAGCCTTCACCTGCAGAAAAGTTCCAACTGTGGGCTCTTTTCAGCCACAGCCATCTTGAGCTAGACTCGGCTGCTGCAGCTATGTCTCTGGTAGCTTTCTTCAGCTGTTTATACTCCAGGCCCATCCTCTGGAGAAAGTAGCGCACCGATTTTGCTGGAAACCCGCGACACCTGACTTCAATGGGGTAGCTGGTTGCATGCCATCTCTTTACACTGGCTTCGTCGATCAGATCTTGGTACTTGGCTTTCTTTAGTTGGTCTGACGTGGCTAGCCTTTCCTCCCAGGGCACTGTGAGCTCAGCAACTATGATGGATTTCGTGCTCCTGGATAGCAGAACCATATCTGGTCGGAGGGAAGTCGCTGCCACGTCTTGTGGGAAGACAAGCTTCTTCTTCAGGTCTACTCTCAACTCCCAGTCGGAGGCTCGTTGCAAGGCAGAGGGTGGGTTCTTGGTCACCATGCCGGTCTTATGAGCCTTGTCTCCTTCCCTCAAAAAGGTTGTGGCTTGGGGCGGGCAGGCCTGCTTGTTGTTGGCTTTGACTCGCTGCTGTTCCACCCATTTGGCAATTTCCGCGAGGACTTTGTCGTGCCTCCATCTGTACCGGCCCTCTGCCAATGCCCTTGGACAACCGGCCAGAATGTGGTTCAGCGTACAGAAAGCTGCTCCGCATTGGTTGCAAGATGGGTCTTCCCCTCCGCCCCAGATCTTTATATTGCTTGGTGTTGGTAGCAGGTCAGTTACTGAGCGCAAGAGAAAGCTTAACTTCCCCTGGTCGGTTTGCCACAGATCCTTCCAAGACAGTGGTTGCTCCTGTACCTGGTCCCACTGCGTCCATCGACCCTGAGAAGCAAGTCCAATCGCCTTCACCTGACGCTCCTCCTCTGCTGCCTCACGGACTCAAGTTTCCCATGTCTTTCTTTCTCTCACATGCGCATGCGAGCGATCTGTATTTGTGTTTGTAGCTCCGGAGAATTTCTTCACTAATCCTTGATTTTCTTCTTTACCACTAATTTATAAACAAGCACTTTCTATTTTTATATCATGTGAACTTATCCTCGATACTATTCCTTATAAAAAACAAGTGGATTGCTTTGATATCGCTACTTAGATCCAATTTTCCGAATCTAGGCTACTACTAGCCT